>JACM01032591.1:0-30601 GCA_000787095.1 Periophthalmodon schlosseri
TTTGTCTCTCATAGTTGAAGTGTAACTGTGATGAAAATCTCATCTCTCATCTCTCTCATCTTTTTAAGTGGGAGAACTTGCACAATTGGTGGCTGACTAAATACTTTTTTGCCCCACTGTATTTGAGTTTGACCAGGATCAATTCGATGCCCGAGGATTAGGTTGGGTGGGGTGTTAGAATAATGATATCAACAAAGTTACACGAACTCCGATACGTTCTTTCTTAAATATCTACGAGATAAATCTGCGCATTCATTTGTTTTAATGTGG
The DNA here is from genome assembly GCA_000787095.1 of Periophthalmodon schlosseri. Classification (NCBI taxonomy): domain Eukaryota; kingdom Metazoa; phylum Chordata; class Actinopteri; order Gobiiformes; family Gobiidae; genus Periophthalmodon; species Periophthalmodon schlosseri. Next base: position 271 of record JACM01032591.1, read on the forward strand.
AATCTAAGCTGGTGAGCGCTGATTGTGCCAAAGAGTCACAAAGAGACACTGTTTATCCTATGCGTAAGGAGTCACTCAGTAGGCCTATTAGGTGCAGACTCCAGCGTTAGATATTGTCACTCAACAGTTTTTTCCCACCCTATTTAAATGACGTGAAGTTGGCGGATCCGACTAAACTTCAAGTCACCGAAACTGGGAAATGGAATTGGACCAGACATTACGCATTCTTTTCCCGTCTTTAGCAACATGCCTATGAACGATTAGAAGTCACTGTCCAACACTTCGGACTGTTATAGTTTAATGTCATTGGAGCCGATGTGGACTCTCACAGTGGATATGTCCGCACGACTGGACAGTGTCTGTGAGCACGGTGTTTATGTGTGATACCAGGGTGGCACTCGGTTTCATCAGTGGAACATAATAAAGTACAAGTAATAAAGTTCTGTACTTAAGTACAAAATTTAGGTATCTGTACTTAAGTAAATTTTAAAGTGGATGCCTTTTACTTTTACCTCACTACATTTGAGAGAAGGTATCTGTACTTTCTACTCAACTATATTTTTTAACTGGACTGAAAAGTAAAAGTATTTTTTATTTTTTATTTATATTTTTTTTTATCATTTGAAAGCTCCTGAAAAGGCTGGGGGTTTTAACACATTCCTAGTTCGAGCAAACAAAAAATACAATTAAAACCAGGTAGAAAACACTATTGATTCAATTGTTTCTGTTGAACAAAATTCACCACAAATCTTTATCAAAATCAATCTATTTGAAGCTTTATTAGATCTTAAAATCTGCACAAAAATGTGCGCAAAATCTGCAATACTTTTACCTTTTACCCTTTAAGCACATTTTTAGACAGGTAAGTTATGTCACCCGGATTGGCTTTACCGTGGCCCCACCCTGGAGCCAGGTCTGGGGTGGTTGCTCATCAGCGAGCTGACTGGTGGCCAGGCACTGCCTGAAGGTGCAACGTGGAGCTGCCCTCCCGAGGACCCACCACCTGCAGGAGGATCTGTAAGGGGCCGGTGCAGAGGGATCTGGGCGGCAGTCGAAGGCGGGGGCCTTGACGACCAGATCCCCGGACATGGAGACTGGCTCTGGGGACATGGAATGTCACCTTTCTGTCCCCAACAAGTCTCTCTGTTGGGTCGGGACAGGCTATAGAGGAGGACTATTGGTCGGCCTCAAAGAAATTCTGGCAAACCATCCGACGCCTCAGGAGGGGGAAGCAGTGCTTCACCAACACTGTTTACAGTGCGGGTGGAGAGCTGCTGACTTCGACTGGGGATGTTGTCGGATTCTTTGAGGATCTCCTCAATCCCACTGTCACGTCTTCAAAGGAGGAAGCAGAGACTGGGGACTTAGAAGCAGACTCATCCATCACCCTAGCTGAAGTCACCAAGGTGGTTGGCAAGCTCCTTGGTGGCAAGGCTCCAGGGGTGGATGAGATCTGTCCTGAGTATCATAAGTCTCTGGATGTTGTGGGGCTGTCTTGGCTGACACATCTCTGCAATATGGCGTGGCAGTCGGGGACAGTACCTCTGGATTGGCAGACCAGGTGGTGGTCCCTCTGTTTAAGAAGGGGGGACCGGAGGGTGTGTTCCAAATACAGGGAATTCACACCCCTCAGCCTCCACGGTAAGGTCTATTCCAGGGACTGGAGAGGAGAATCCAACCAATAGTCAAACCTTGAATTCAGGAGGAGCAGTGTGATTTTTGTCCTGGTCGCGGAACACTGGACCAGTGCTTTACTCTCCATCGGGTTCTCGAGGGCTCATGAGAATTTGCCCAACCAGTCCACATGTGCTTTGTGGATCTGGAGAAGGCATTCGACTATGTCTTTGTGGTGACCTTTGGGGGGTGCTCCGGGAGTACGGGATCCATGGCCCTTTACTAATGGCTGTCCGGTCCCTGTATGACTGGAGCAGGAGCTGTGTTTGCATTGTATTTTAATACCACATACTACTAGATTTTTTTAGGCGGTACTTTTACTTGAGTATTTTTCACTCCAGAATACTTTTATTTAAGTAACAAAATTGAGTACTTCTTCCACCACTGGGTTTCAGCCTGTGGGATAGCTACATGGTGTATGAACCGATGAAGAGCCGAGGGTAGGTCTTATTTCGGTGAAGGACGCCATTCCCTTACCAACCGAAGCCGAGCTGATTGATGATTAATCACATGTTGCGGCGGGGACTCTTTGGCCACTCTTTTTTCCTTGTTTTGTAGTATCTTTATGGACATGGCAATTACTCCAATTTTTTTGTCATAATGCAGTGGTTGCCGTTGTAATGTCCTGCGAGTATCTAAGAGAGGATGGTAAATCCTTGTGACTTGATAGACATTGAAACTGGCTGCCTCTGATTAGGACTTGCATGATAATGAGAGCGCTTTCTCTTTTGTTTAATTTGTAACAAGGGACCAGTTGTGCGAGGGAGTAGACCCAACTTGACAACCCCATGTATAATACTGAACACAGGTAGAGGTCGGCTGAGTACATTTACACCCAGAACAGCTACGGTCACATCTAATTCATTCATCATGGCGATGAACATGAACTTAGATTTTTCCACTGTCACCACCGAATCAAGGAGCTTCTCACAAGACTGGTTCTGGGTTTTAGTCAGAAAGGAGATGTGGTGCTCTAGTTCTGTCTGTCATCCTCGCTTCTAAGATGTTTCAACAAGGCTAAAACAATAGATGTAACTTCATAGTTAGGCAAGTCTAGGGCTGCAAATTATTCAAATGATTCTAGTGAAGCTAGTGAGTTTGAAACACAGTGGAGTGCTTCCTGTATCACTTCTACAGCTCCAGTCTGTGGAGAGGCACAGAAACAATAGATGTTTTTCATTGTATTTTTAGCCATAAAACACTGGTAATTGAATAAGTGCCATATTGTGAAACATTCCAGGCAAAGCAAATCTCCATGGAAACAAGCAGGTGACAGACCCTCAAAATAGATGAGGCCTGTACAGAAACTGTAGTGTTGGGGGGCTTCAGTCAGTCACAGTCATTTACCCCCTCACCAAGTGGTAAGAGGTTAACCACACACTTTTACAAAACTTTACAAAGACGAATGGCTCTGGAGCCATATCCTGTTTGTTCGGGTAAAAACAAACATGGCTGTTTATAAGTAAAAAAGGGGGAACAACAAAATAAAGGACTGAGAAACAGCAGTTTTCTGCAGAATCAATAATTGAAGCACCAGACTCTTATTTATCTCAGGTAAAAGAAGTCATATCTTTTGTTCTGAATGATATGAGAATTTTGAAGAGAAGAGGTCTTCTGCATTTGAGAGACACGTGATACAACTTAGTGACTGTGGTGGAATTGTCCCAAGTTAAGACGGAGGTTTGTCATAAGTACAAAGTAGTGGTCCAAGAAATTACTCCGGTAAAAGTAAAAAAGTTACTTACTCAAGTAAGAGTAAGGTAAAGAGTAACATCTGATTTTTCAGTGTAAGTATTTTTTTGTAATTAACTAAATCTGGTATTTTCAAAAGATAGACATAACAATTAGACAAACTAAATCATATCTGAAGGAGTGGTGCAAGAAACACAAACGTTCAAATAATTTCATATTGTCAACATAAAGCTTTTGTCACTTGTAGACTCACAGTGGAAAGAGTAACCACAATTTTTACTCAAAGGTAGGAGTACTGTTGCTTCAATAAAAATATAAAAGTATGCTGCTTTCTCAAGCAAATGCAACTGAGTACTACCCACCTCTGCATATAGTTGTCTATGTACTAGTGGGGAACTTTGTTATTTTTCTGTACTACGAGAAGATTAGAGATGTAGAGGGCTGAATAGCTTCTATGACTCATTCTCGATATATCCTAACCACGAAAGTGTTTAATTTACTTTTTGCAGCTAATGTTTTAATGACATTGTACATTTAGAGTAGTTTTTAGGTTTATCCTGCTTTTTCTTTATGTCCAGAGGTGGGTAATTACATTTACTTGAGTAACTTTTTAAAGAAATTGTACTTTTCAGATTACTTTTCTAGTAGCATACTTTTACTCGTACTTGAGTAATATTTTTATAGAAGTAACAGTACTCGTACTTGAGTTTTGATCACTCTTCCCACTGTGACTAAGTCTACAAGTGACAAAAGCTTTATGTTGACAATATGAAATGATTTGAACATTTGTGTTTCTTGCACCGCTCCTTCAGATATGATTTAGTTAGTCTCATTTTAGTGTCTATCCTTTGGAAATACCAGATTTTGTGCATTATTTAATGTTCTGTCCTTCAAATTACGTTAACTAACTTTAAATTATAAACCAGATGTTACATCCCCACAGTTAAGTTTAAGTTACTCTAATTTCTTGGACCACTGCTTTGTTCTTCTATATTAATATTATTTTGAGGTAACTTACTTGAGTTACAATTTTGGGCTACTCTGCTCACCTCTGGTTGTGTCAGTGGGACAAATTAAGTTTCAATATTATTGTATATTGTCTTTCTTCAACAACATTTCACACTTCAAAATGTGTTACCATGATGGGCCTAGTCTCAATTTTATTATTTAACCAGGAAGAGAGAAGGAGAAGAGCATGCACACAGGACCTTCTTGCTGTGAGGCAAGAGCACTGCGCCACTGTGCTGCCCAGTTTCACCCAGGAGACAAAAAAAATGGTCTACTGGTATTCTTTCATTAAAATAACATTAATAAAAACAATAGGTCTATAGTTATAATCAAGTGTTTATCTTTATGTGTATCGAGTTAATCTGATGGCTCTCATCATATTGTCACACATTATTACAGTATGTGGCCTCATTGATTTATTTCATTGTTGTCTTGCCCCTCTGATACTGCTCTAGCTAAATGAACTATTTTGCCAAAATGTCTAAAGTGTTCTGAAAAAGTTCTCTTAACATTCTGAGGGTCTACCACCTGCTTGTCTCCACTGAAATTATTATTATTATTTTGCCAGAAATGTTCCACAACATAGTATTAAATGTATGTGTTTTGTTAAAGACAAGTAGGTGATGAATCCAAGTCCGGTTATAAACACCTGTAAGTGAATGAATGCAAGAGGTTCTAGTTTGCCATACCGAGGAACATTCAACATCTCCATGGAGAACTGCCACCAAAAAAAGAGTCAGTAAATGTATAATGCGACACACTGTTAGGCACTTGACGAGCACAGAGTTATAAACATGTTGTACTAGTTCTTCATAATCTTTAGTCTTTTCTTGTTCTGGGGCCCACACCTGGGGCTCTGTGACGGTGGTTCCGGCCCTGCCTTTGTGATCACTAGTGAACCCTCTCAACTCAAATCCTGCCTCCTGATTGGTCAGCGGAGGCTCGAGACTCGTGATTGTGGTCTCTTTGTGTTAACCACGCAGCCGTTTGATAAACGTACGCATCTCCAGAGCTCCTGTACCTGCGAAGCGCACAAGGCGCGGTACAGCGCCAACTCCGCGTCTCACTGCGCTTAATTGCGAGCAATGCAGCCCTTGATTGGTGACGTTGCGCCTGCGCAGTCGAAGTAGCACAGAGCGTTTAATAAAATAGAGGGCTTACACTGTTACTACACACAGACAACAGCATGGCCATTCACCCATGGATTCACCGGTACGCCTCACGTGGGCTTTATTTGATTTCGATGATACAATACAAACTCCCTGACATCCCATAATGATGCTGTTCTGTAGAAAGATAGCCCAGAAAAGCCCTGCCGGTGTTGCATATGTATCCATATTCTGGTCATCATTGAATGACCGTGGAACATGCGCACTCCACGCAGGACCACGTCGTAAATTCTAGAGCTAGCAAGCGAGCTTCTACGATTGAAGATTGTATCTGGGCTTTGCTCATTACGAGGAGTTCGCCTTCTGTTCAATAGACAATCTTGGGGAAGAAGTGGAAAGTTGTTGGCACTGCGCATGCGCTCCCGGGGATTAATGTCAAGGCACAAAAGTGGCGCTACACCGTTTGGTCTCCTCCGGTAAGCGAATTTTACAGATGTTTGCTCTCCGCACCCTTGTTCCTCATGCCGTAAACTAAGTGAAGTTAGAAGGGCGGGCGTGCAGGGTCCCGGGGCGCCCCCGTGAGTCCCACACGGAAATAAGGCGAATATGGGGGCAATAAGCTGTTAAATTGGGCAGATTTGCCCCTGCTCTCTAGTATTGTTCGGTTAATGGCGGACGGTAGGCAGCGCTGGTCTCCACACCGGGTGCAGAGGGTGATCCGGGCTCAGAGAGGAGCACGGCAACCCACGCCGCTTCATTACGCGCCTAGAGCTCCACAAACTCAGCACTTGTTTTCAGGGCCGTTGTTTACGGCCGCATGACTCCAATGAGACTGTGCGATCTCCGTGAGGGCGCTCATGGTGGCGAGTGTGGTGAGTGTCGCTGATTGAGGCGCTGTGTGCGGACAGCAACTTTCCAATTAAAGGCCATTGCTCACCGGTAGACTTTAGCCCGGTGTTCCGGGAAAGGGCTATGCGGTGAGACCACGCCGAACACGGACTCAGTGCGTGTACCGTCACAGTGCTGTCTGTGGCTCCGTAAGTTGCGCATATTTAGGCCTGGTTGGGTAGCCTAAGTTGCGGTCGTTTTGACAATGGCGCAGTGTGTGTGAGTGCTCTCCTCTCCTCGATCTGCCGCCACAAGCTGAGGGAAACGGGGCTGAATGAAACACGTTTCCAACCTAGCCGCAAACAAGCGACTAATATAACATGTGCATAGTCTGTATGCAGCTTTTCTCTGTAACATGTGCATATCTGTATGTGTCTGGTTCTGCACTGAGCTCACAGGCGGTCTCCGAGAGCACTGTTTTCCTAATGCCCTTTCATTTATTAGCCTACACAAAGTAAATCCAAATATGTAAGTAACTTTTTAATTTCATGCTTGCCTTGATAAATAAGACCACAAAACCAGTTTTGGTTGAAGCATTGTAAACGTATAGCCTAATAAATTATAACCGTAAATCTATTTTTGTCCTACTTCACTCGTCATCCACACCTCACCTGGTGGTGGTAAGCAGCGGAGGAGGAGAGAGGAGGACCAAAGGAGCAGAGGAAGAGTAGGAGGACGCAGAAAGGAGGAGAGGAGAGAGGAGAGGAGAGGAGAGGAGAGAGGAGACAGATGGAGCAAAGGAGAGGACCCACGGAGAAGAGAGGAGGACAGAGGTAGGACAGAGGGAGCAGTTAGGAGGAGAAGGGAAGGGGACGGGGAAGAGAGAACAGGAGAAAGGGCTGAGAAAGAGGAAGCAGAGAGGAGGACAGGAGAAAGGGAGCAAAGAGGAGAGAGAGGAGGGCAGAGGGAGCAGAGAGGAGGAGAGGGAGTCGACAGGGGGAGCAGAGAGGAGGAGAGAGAGGACAGAGCAGAGGGACTATTTATTTAAGGGTCATTACACAAAATTTTTGGAATGTATTTTTTCTTTGCATATTTGAAGTAAGCACACATTAAAATGTCCAAACATGTTAAGGCTCACCTCAATCTACCTTCTTTATTTTTGAATGGGATTGTCATATTCAAAATTGGCAATTTGACAACAGATATGACTGCTCCCCAAATTTCCCAAAAACCTTCCACATATAAACGCATCTACACAATCGTCCGACTGTGTTTGATTAATTATTATTGTCAACGATTGAGCAGTTTCTTTGTGTATGGTTTTGGAAATGAAGCAATGGTAATAATTTATCCGTTCCATCTAAACAGTGTGGTTATGACATTTGAATTTTTTCTTAAAGAAGGCGTATTAGGTCAAATACATTTTTTGAGCTTTCTACCATGTTATAACGTTATTCCCTCATCAAAAACATGCCTGAAGAGGTTTTAGATGTCATCTATGCATGTTTGAGTATGTTCATCTTGCTACAGACTCAAAAACACAAATTTGTGATTGTTGGCTTTATTTTAATTGCTTAAATAATAATTAATAATAATTAAAAATATTTAAATTGGTTTAAAATGATTTAATATAGCATAGTATAATTCACATTTAAAATTTTGCTTTAATATACATTTTATGAATGTTAAATTCTTTGTAACCGTAGTCTACTTCCTTATACAGTCTAAGGCAATGTGACGTCACCCATAGCTTTCGGCTCCAGCCAAATGAAGCGAGACTAGCAGTTAATAGGAGCGAATTTGGAACAGAGTTCCATATTTGGAATTCCGACTGTATGTATCATAGCAACCAAAGAGCCAATCCAGATCAAGGCTGTTGACGGTACTCGCTTAGCAACGCTGTCAATCTAACCTGTTACTAACGCTAGCGGGAATGACCTTGGAGAAAGAAGGTGCCTCAGTGGTCTGTTATTAATATTCATATTTTGATTTAGGAACAAAATAGCAAAATAAAACAAAAGAGGTAAAACAACCATTTTAATACAAAAATGATGTGCCTGAGAGCAGTTACAGATAGAGACGGTGAATTGGAGCCAGACTCGATTGGAGCCGAAACCGCGCCCCTGGACGCTTCCTATTTGGAACGCAGCGGCTAGCAGGTTAGCTATGTCAATTTATATGTACAGTCTATGTCAGAAAAACAAAAGGCACCAATTTTGTGTCAGTCAGCCTGCCAGGCTTGTTCTGCAGGCCATTTTGTGTATCAGGAAAAGCCTATTTCGATGGCAATTGGTCTTTTTGAGGGAAATCCTGCTTTAGGGTTATTGTGTCAGTGGCGTAATGGCATTCAATATTATCGTTTATCGTCTACATTTTCTTAACAAAATTTTGAATTACGATATATTGCTTATCAGCACAAGTCTACTGTCTGTCAGTAAATCCTGTAATGGCGTAATAAATGGCATTAGACTTTTCTATTCGTTTCATGGTGGAGACGATTGACTCCAATAAGGTCCTTGATCAGGAAGGCATTTCTATGGAGTTTGCATGTTATCCCCATATCTGTTCTGGATTCCTTTGGGTTCACTAGTTTCCCCTGCCACTAAAAATGTTTTCACTGTGGCCTCTGTACGGCTCCTGGTATTTGAGCTGTGCTAATTAAGATTGCGATTCAGTCATTTCTATTTGTCAATGATGTTCCTTTTAATTGTAGAGTCCACAGCTAATCACCTATTTGTAAAAGAATCCTGATAATTATTTTTTGCCATACAGCCCAACCCTACCTGCTCTTCCCTGTGGGCTCCCATCTGAGATCAGGCTTTCTCAAGGTGGTATGGCCATTCAAGACTAAAGACCACCACACACCACAGGATCATTTTGCCCGATTTTAGGCCCTGATTTGCTTCTCCCCAATTTCAGAGAGGCATGACTCGACTTTGGATCCTCATATGTGATTTTTGAATCTGCTGCCCTCCTCGTTTGTGGTGTCAGTGTGACTCGGAGCTGCTCTGTCATATCTTAACCACAATGCATCAACGCTACAGTAACAGCCAATAAAACAGAGTATCAGGGGCAGACGGAATGACACAGAGGCACAAGATACAAACAATTAGGCAACTTTATTACTAACTTCTCGTGAAGTTTTCGTGAAGTTCTCATTCATGTTCTCTTTTAGAAATCTCTCTCCACAAATAATGACACCCAGTCCACAAAACCTATTAATCCAGTTTGAAGCGTTCTTTAAAAGTTAAAAGCAGAGAGTAGAGCCTTACGTGTGTCTACATCCACGCAGTGAGGATCAGGGTGAAGCTGCTACAGATTAACGGTGGTGACTCTACATCCTGTGTAATTTATTGTCAGCCTTCTGTGCATTAAAAACATTTATATGAACTGTTGCACCGCATTTTACAAATAAAAATAATAACACAGTTTTGACTTGTATCTAAAGCAGAGGTGCAATTCTCTTTCATTTGGAACATTTTAGAGTCTCAAAGCGAGTCAGTTTACTGTAAACGGGGAACGGCTGATGCGAGGTGCACTATAGTTTGGACAGCACACAACTTTTAGGTTGTAGTGCGCTGTCTCTTCGCTGCCATATCCTGCTGCAGTCTTTACGCTCTGAGATTTCAAATCTCATCCGATTCTCCTCGCTTTTGGTCGCATGTTTAAAAATCAGGCTTTAGACTTTATTGATCCACAAGGGAAATTGCTTGGGTACAGTAGCTCACACATTACAATATTATAACAAAGGGCAAAAACTATAAATTGTACAAAAATTCAAAATATGTAGCAAAAATAGCATTTGCACTGGATGCTAAAATCGGCATCTCGTGATTCATTCTCTCCTCCTATTGGTCAGCATCAGCAATGCTCTGAGTGAGTGACAAGGGTAGCTGTTAAATTGAAAAATACCTCTTCATGACACCACAAGGTGAACCAGAGAGATGACAGAGATGTAAACAGACTAATAATAAAGGGTTACTCAAAATATGTGAATGAAACAAAACAACTCCAGGTATGTTTTTGATGAGGTAACAACATTATAACATGGTTTAAAGCTCACAAGAGTCAATTTTACGTAATATAGGACCTTTAACTATTTTCAGTTAAATGAAGTTTCAAACGTTGCAGGTGACTTTAGTTACTTCTTCAAGCCAATACAAATTTTTAGGCATATCGTCCACCCCTACATGAGACTTGTGTCAAATAAGGCACAATAACACAAACATGTATATATAAGAACAACTTAAAAAGTCTAAAAATTGTAGCCTTTACAATTTGATGAGTTGAGATTAATCTTGTAGCTGCTGCAAATAGGATAGAATATCTTCATTTGACTGTGTGAATCGTTTTGGCAGAGAGGGAGCTGCCCATCTTGCCTGTGCACTGTATGTTGTGTGTTATATGTTAGACATGTTATGTTAGACAAATCACATCTTTCGCCCTACATCAGCTACATGTTTAATGCAGCCCCAACACTATTAGGATTAGTTAGTCTTATGTCATTCATAAAATGGAGATAGATTTCCCAATTGCCAATGGGTTCAATATGATCACTTCTCAATACAATGTTGTAGTAACATCAGATGCTTTAGCAGCTTTTAGCTTTTATACTAACAACAACATTTTAAACAAAAGGCGCTTACTATTTACTGCACTACAGCTTTAAAAACTTTATATTATACCTTTACCATTATACATCTTTTTTGTTTTGACAATTTTTTTGTAACTGAAAATCTTTGGAGATTTTTTAATTTTTTTTATTTTTAGGCAAAATCATCCAGCCCTAAATGGCACAGAGTCTGTACTTATTATCATATAAAATCAGCACTAAAATTTTTCTGACTTAGGCAAATGACTTTGTATGGTGAGGAATATAATGGGCTTGTTCATGAACTCTGTTGTGAAAAGCCATCTTAATTCCCTTTTAAAATAAGAAAAAATAGTTAAAAAAAAAAAGGTCACATTTTTGACTCTTGAATTTTTTTCTGTCCTCCATGTAAAACCTGTATGTTTAGTTTATGGACAGAAAAGCTAATTTGCTTTTGGATTTTGTGCCTGGGGAGACACATGATCTACCTGCACACCTGTCACCTGACCTCAGCCAATCACAGCACGCCTCTTTCTGTTGGCAGGTGGTTGCCGTAGTGATGGATGGGGAGCTGGACCCGAGTGCTGCCAAAGAGGATGCCTCCTCCCCCGCCACCGACACCAAAGAGGAGTCTCCCATGGTATCATTATCCTCTGCACAAGACACTAAATACTAAATGTCTAAATGTTTCCAACAATTTTGGAAAATCTAATTGCCTTTTGTCCTGACAAATGTAGTACACAGAATATATTTTTAAAGTACTTTAACTACAGTCTGCTTATGCAATATCGACTTTTTGGAGTTTACCATGTCTACCATGTTATACGTTCCATAATCAAAATTCGAATCCTCCTTATGGTTAGCAGTACATTCCTAATCAAAGCTCAACCCACAAGCCTACGTCACCCATGCTCCCATACCGCCATTTTTCATGAATATACACGAGATCTGAATATGTTATGTGTTAGCCCTTAATACCCCATAGAAGTGTAATATCCTCTCTTTAAATGCATCCAGGAGAATTTGTATCTAAAGGAAGACTGTAGTATGAACTGCTAAACTAATTAAAGAATCCCATTTGAACATAATTATTTTTTATTAATCATTGCGATATTAACTTAAAATGTAGTGTTTAGTAGAGTAGAGCACTCAGTGGTTTGTTTTGTGTAGAAAATTGTTCTGTGTGTGTTAAGGAGGAGAATGATGATGATGATGTGGTTCTGGTGGAGGAAGACGCCCAGGACAGGCCCAGTGCAGAGCCACCTGTGAACCTACCATGTGAGGCCCCCAGCCCCCCTGTGTCTGCCTTGGGCCCTGCACCAGCAGAGCCCATAGTCATCGACGATGAAGAGGAGTCGCAGCATAAATCCCTTTCAGCCAGGAAAAGTCAGTTCTGTTTCAAGCTACTGCAATATCATACATTTCAGTGATCAGCTGCCCATTCCTCATACTCACCCTTCTGGCCACAAAACTGGGCCATACACATTAGTGACTACAGATTACAGTGCTAAAGAATAGTGGAAACCCTTGTTTTTCTTAACGCCTCATTTACATTAACTCTGTCACATCTCCGGTCCAGGGCCAGGTCTGCAGTAACAATTAGAATGTGTTAAAATTAAATGAGATGGTTTACACCACCACGTCACGTCTCCAATCTGTCTACGGCTCTGCGGCAAAAAATACGCCAGCAGTCTGTTTTTGACGGATGCCTCAATGGTATTCATGATTTTGTACCAGCTATTTATAGCCACACATAAGATAAACACGAGGAAACGTGTTCAATGGGACTTAATTGTAACAAGACGGAACCTTTCATCTGCTTGTTTCTGGTAGACCAAAAACAGAGATGGACATGTATGGCCAAAACTTTATTTGTTGGTGGATTTCAGTTTTTAGTGTCTCTTGTGGACATGTTCAGGATTTATCACGTAAACTAAATCCTGCAAAAGCCAGCGCACACCACCTCTTTATGGGGAGTACTTATTGAATGTGGAGGGGAGAAAGTATGTTGTCTTTTGTGGATTTTCAAAGAACAGTGAATAGTGAGCAGAGTATGAGCGGAGGAGAAAGCAGAGGAGTAGAGGATGAGCGGAGGAGAGGGCAGAGGAGCAGAGACGCACCTACTCATTGTAAATAGGAATGCATGAAATGGGCATATAGCAAATGCGCGTCTGATGTGGCGGAGTTGGTTAAAATGAGGTGTTAAGGTCCATTGTGTATCTTTTCTAATGGAGGGTCTGCCACCTGTAATATAAATGTAATAGCTCTGCCTGGTATGTTTCATTCGTACCATTGATCTTGCTTCTTACAAAAACCTTGTGCATTGTTATAGAAAAAAACATATAATGTCATACTGTGGAGCATTTCAGGCAAAGCAATAGCATCTCCATGGAGCCAAGCAGGTGATAAACCTGATCCAAAAAGTTTCATAGTCCCCCATTTAAATCATGACAAAAAAGCAAAGAAATTATGTAAGAAAGAACTTCACACTGTTACTTTTGGTGGTCCATTGTTTTAGTAGCTGCCCACGTGTCCCGAAATGCTTTGAAATGTGGTGGAACACTAAATACACAACTCTATAAATGATTACTGTCCTGAGATGTATCACACTGCTGTTGTGCTGCAGCGCCTTCCTGCGGTGCCTCACCTGCTGCCCTCACTGAGCCGGACTCAGAGATAAGGATAGCCAGTGTGACCACGCTAGGCTCCAGGGGCGTGAAAGGAGGGAGCAGCCCATCCCAAGTCGAGAGCCAGGAGGAACAGGACATGGCTCTGAGAATCACCTCTGTGACATCTCTGCAGGATGGAGCGTCTGACCAAGCTGTGGTGAGTGCTCCCAAAATCTCACATTACAGCACAGTCCTGTGCTGGGAGAGAGGGGAGGGATCTGTCCTGTGCTGGGGGAGAGGGGTCTTCTACCTGAGGGGAGGCCCTGTGTGGGGTGAATAGGGGTCTTCTACCTGAGGGGAGGGACCAGTCCCGTGTTAGGAGAAATGGGTCTTCTACCTGAGGGGAGGTCCTGTGCTGGGGACAGGGCTCTTCTACCTGAGGGGAGAGTGGTCTTCTACTTGAGGGGAGGGAACAGTCCTTTGCGGGGGGAGAGGGGTCTTTTACCTGAGGGGAGGGACCTGTCATGTGTTAGGGGAGAGGGGTCTTCTACCTGAGGGGAGGGAACAGTCCTGTGCTGGGGATGAGGGGTCTTCTACCTGAGAGGAGGGAACAGTTTTGAGTTGGGTGAGAGGTGTCTTCTACCTGAGGGGAAGTCCTGTGCTGGAGAGCGGGCTCTTCTACCTGAGGTGAGGGACCTGTCCTGTGTTAGTGGGGAGGGAACAGTCCTGTGCTGGGGGAGAGGGTCTTCTACCTGAGGGGAGGAGCCAGTCCTGTGCTGGGAGAGAGAGGGGTCATGGAGAATACTTTGGCTCGTACACTAGCACTATCTTCATATAAGGCTCCAAGTGTTACCTTTGTGACAGTGAAATGAAGGCACTGTGTGTGTCTGTGCAGGAGGTGGACCACAGCGAGGAGAATGGCCTATACATCAGTAATGCCTTCAGTCTGGACTTGGACCCTTGTGGTGCAGGGTTGGGCCCCCAGGGAGAACCGGTACACAATGGAGACTCAGGCCCTAACAGAACAGGTCAGTCCAACGCTCAGTTCTATGTACTTACTATATCAGATTTTAATACCCACATTAAAAGTCCAAATTTTCACCTGTAGTTTAATATGAGTCCGACCTGTAAAATGATTTGATAAAATGTGTTTTCTGTATGGTCGATTGACATACAAAACAAAGTGATTTTTTTCAAAGTTTAATTTTTAAAAATATAAATCAGTACAGTAATTTTAGGGGGAATATTTGTTTCCATAATTCAAAGAAAAAAAAAAATCCCAACAGAGATTGGTAGAGCTGCTCCTACAATCACAAGATGGCTGCTGCAATTGCCACGGCAACAGAATCCATTATCTCTCTAACCACTTTGTTTGAAATGGCGGAAAAACTCAAGAAAAATACAAAAAGGATTTAAACGGCACATTTTCAGGAGCCTGTGATAAATGCAAGAATTCACTGTCCTGTTTAAGGGGTTTAATTTTCAACAAAAAAGTGAGTGTGACTAACTGAAGAACAGTTGGGCTGATGCTACAATGGTTAGAATAGGTTTAGTCTATAGTCTTTTGTCTGCTACAAAATTGACTTTTAAAAGACTATAGACTAAACCTACTAACCTTTAGTAACAGTTGGTCATTCAAGCCAAATGACTGCCTGGTTGAAAGTGCTGATGTAATGTAAAAGACGATACAAATGAGCAGGTTTTTAATTTAAACATGAATTTCTATGAAAAAAAGAAGAAGGAAAAAAACACCAAACAAACAATAATCTTGTGTGTGCACAGACATGTGGCTGTCCCAGTCCGCCTCAGTACAGCAGAGTGACAAGCAGCCCGGAGTGGAGCCTTCAGCCAAGCCCCAAAGCCAGCCCACCTCCAGCCCTGCAGCGCCCGCCCGCACGGTCAAGGTCCCTACACCGTGCAGCACATACTGAGCTTAGAGAAATTTCCTCACAAAACCCTTCAAATTAGGAGGCAATCCAGGTGTAGAGCTCGCCATTGTGTCGTCATACCACAGGTTTTACTGGAGATATTTCCAATGTCACTGTGACGGACAGGGTCCCAAAAAGCCGTTACGAATCATTAAACACACTGCATGTGTGCAACAGGTTATACGTTGCGCACATGCTATATTTTTCTAGTAATATTTTTGTTACATAGGTAAAATAGGAGCTTATAATTCCTCCTCGTAACTTGGTGCTTAAGTAACAGCTCAATAAAATGCAGTTCAAGTTATGTTCTATGTAAAAGACAGATGGTCTTAAAGCAGTAACTTTCAGCCATAGAGCTCCCTTGAGAACACACTATCAGGGAACAGACTCAGACTCACTTTTTTTTTTTTTCTTTTTTCTTTTTTGATTAAAATAAGGCCATATAATCACAAACTAAAACATATAACCAAATTTAAAAAAATAGAGCCAGAGTTTCCCAAGAGTGTCTTTGTGTTGGGTCTGCCATATTGCTTAATGTTTAATAAGGTGAAAGTGCTGTTGTAGTGATGGGCCTGTATGCTGAGGGAAAGCCTGAATCTGTGATGTATGATGCTTGTGTGCTGTTCCAGGTGACTTGTGCCAACTGTAAGAAGCCTCTAAAGAAAGGACAGACAGCCTACCAACGCAAAGGCTCCACTCACCTGTTCTGCTCCACCACTTGCCTCTCAGCCTTCTCCCACAAACCAGCGCCCAAGAAGAGCTGCACCATGTGTAAGAAGTGAGTGCACAGCAGGGAGAGCCAAACCACCTTCATAATCCCACATAATGCCTCTTTAAAGGGATGTGTTAAATATAATAGCAGTGTCTTCTTTCTTTACAAAAACATCACTGCTTATATAGCCAATTTTGGAGATTTTGGAGAGACTGGGACACTATGAGGAAATCCTCTTGGACTAAAAAAACCCATATCGATACATGTGACATGCTGGGGTTGTTCATTAGCAGACACGGTCAAAAAAGTTTCAAGATGGTCTGAAAACTCAAAACACAAAGTGTATTTAAACAACACATTTTCAGGAGCCTGTAATTAATATGAGCATTTGTGGTCCTGTTTAGGAGTTTGATTTTCAACAAAAAAGGTGAGAGAAAACTAGCATTTGTGTCCTGTTTAGGAGTTTGATTTTCAACAAAAAAGGTGAGAGAAAACTGTTGGCTAATGCTAGCTAGCTTGTGGCTGTAATTTCATGTGTGAGAGACTTGTTTAACAGCACAAATCAGCTCACTGTTGTAGTTCCAACTAAATCAGCTCGTTATGGACAGATTGTGTTGAAATAAAACTCCGATTAGTCTAATAGAGCTTCTGACATGGTAGTGCCTTCAGTTAGCATCACACACTTTCTCGAGAAATGTTGATGACATCAGCTGCAAAGTATCAATAACCAGCATAGGGATTGAAGGAGGACACTATACCAGTACCAAAGTGCTACTATATTAAAGTGATTTACCATATAGAAATAGCCTGTTTCTCTCTCAGGGACATCACCAACATGAAGGGAACTATTGTGGCCCAGGTGGACTCCAGTGAGTCTTTTCAGGAGTTCTGCAGCACAGGATGTCTCGGTGCCTACGAGAACAAGCAAAACCCGCCCAAATCTGGAGTCAAGACCAAGTGCACAGTCTGCGGCAAACTCACTGAGGTCTGTTCTTTTCTCCACATGACTCATTTACTGTTGAAACCAGAAGTTTACATACACCATATAAAAGACGCATACACTTTTTTTTTTTTTTCTCACTGTCTGACATGAAATCAGGCTAAACTGTTTTAGGTCAGTCAGTTATTGTTTCATTTTGCCAATGCCAGAATAATGATGATGGAAGCTCTGGAAGCTTCTGATAGGTTTATGGACAACATTTGAGTTACAATGGGTGTATTTAAGGGCACACCTGAAACACACTGCTTCCTTGTGTAACATCCTTGGAAAGTCAAAAGAAATCAGCCAAGATATCAGGAAGAGAACTGGGGACTGGCACAAGTCCAGTTCATTCTTGGATGCAATTTCCAGATGCCTGATGGTGCCACATTCATCTGTTTACAATTATACGCAAGTATAAACACCATGGGAATGTCCAGCCATCATACCGCTCCAGAACTAGACGGGTTCTGTGTCCCAGAGATGATCGTGCTTTGGTCCGAAATGTGCATATCAACCCAAGAACAAAAGCAAAAGACCTTGTGAAGATGCTGGCTGAAGCTGGTAAGAGTGTGTCATCATCCACAGACATGAGCTGAAAGGCCACTCTGCCAGGAAGAAGCCATTACTCCAAAAGAAACATAAAAAAGCAAATGCACACAGGGACAAAGACCTTAATTTTTGGAGACATGTCCTGTGGTCTGACGAAACTAAAATTGAACTGTTTGGCCATAATGAGCATTGTTACGTTTGGAGGAAAAAGGGGGGTGCTGGCAAGCCTGAGAACACCATCCCAACTGTGAAATATGGGGGTGGCAACACCATGTTGTGGATTTGTTTTGCTGCAGGAGGGACTGGTGCGCTTCAGAAAATAGATGGCATCATGAGGAAAGAACATTATGTGGAAATATTGAAGCAACATCTCAAGACAGCCAGCAAGCTAAAGCTTGGGCACAAATGGATCTTCCAATTGGACATTGACCCAAAGCATACTGCCAAACTGGTTACAAAGTGGCTTAGGGATAACAATGTCAATCTTTTGGACTGGCCATCACAAAGCCCTGATCTCAATTCTATTGAAAATTTATGGGCAGACCTAAAAAGGCATCTGTGAGCAAGGTGGCCTACAAACTTGGCTCAGTTACACCAGTTCTATCAGGAGGAATGGGCCAAAATTCCTGCCAACTATTGTGAGAAGCTTGTGGAAGGATATCCAAAACATTTGACCAAAGTTTAAAGGCAATGGTACCAAATACTAATGAAATGTATGTAGACTTCTGACTTTGAAGAAAGTAATGAAAAAATGTCTAAAAAAATCCTTCGCTCATTATTCTAGCATTTAGCAAATAGAAATAATTTTGGTAATCCTAACTGACCTAAAACAGGAAAAGTTTAGTTTGATTTTATGTCAGTGGGAAAAAAGCACGTGTCTGTTTATATATTGTACATAAACTTCTGGTTTCAACTGTATATTTACGCTACCAGTCAGAAGTTTGGACACACCTTTTCATTTATGATTCCATTTTCATGATTATTTACATTGTAGATTCGCACTGAAAGCATCAGAACTATGAATGACACATATGGAGTGTAGTAAACTAAACTCAAAATAACTCAAAACTTGTCTTAGATTTAAAAAAAATGGCCCTACTTTGCTTGGATCACTGCTTTGTACTGTGGCATTTCTTGACCCAGGCAAGGCACAGTTGTGAAATGAAAACCATTTTGACTTCATCAAGAAGCTCATTGAGACAAGGCCAAGACTTTGCAGTGCTGTCAGCAAAGCAAAGGGTGGCTACGTTATTTTTACATTTTATATTGTAATTCTATATTTAGTTAAGTTATTCTTTCTTTTTTTCCTTGCTACATAATTCCATACACCTTGCTTCATATATGTGGCATCTTCAGTATGTATATGAAATGTAGAAAGTAGTGAACCTAAAGAAAACAATGAGAAAGTGTGTCCAAACTTTTGACTAGTAGTGAATGTCTAATGTCAAATAGTTGTTCTTACTGTACATTTGCCTTCTCAGATCCGCCATGAGGTCAGCTTTAAGACTGTGACCCACAGAATCTGTAGTGACACCTGCTTTAACGTGTATCGCCGTGCCAATGGCCTCATCATGAACTGCTGTGAGCAGTGTGGAGACTACCTACCCAGTCGGACCTCTGCCAACCACTTTCTCCTGGTGGATGGGCAACAGAAACGCTTCTGCTGCCACAATTGTATCCGAGATTTCAAACAGGTCTGCCTCTTCCCCAGATACACCTCATAGCATTCCATTTCACATCGCCTTCGAGATGAATCAAATAACTATCCCCTATGAGCATTTTAAACACATTTCATTAAAGATGAATATTTAACTCTTAAGAGTTTTTGCTACTATCTAACCTGTCCATCTTGCTTTTCCAGGCTCATAATAAACTGGCGAGCTGCGTCACATGTAAAACCCTCATAAAGACCGGGGAGGTCTTGCATAGTATTGTAGCTAATGGAACAATGGGCTCCTACTGCTCCATCACCTGCATGAACAAGGGCAAGACTTCCCCAGCCTCCCTCCAAAGTGAGTTTATTCTCCGGCCACAGCCAGAATATCACAGTGTCCTCCTCTCCTCCCATCAGTGTCACCCTCTCCTTCCATCAGTGTCACCCTCTCCTCCCATCACAGTGTTACTCTCTCCTCCCATCACAGTGTTACTCTCTCCTCCCATCACAGTGTCACCCTCTCCTCCCATTGTTGTTTTTTTTTTTTTTTTTTACATTATGGCACATGAAGTGTGGCCTCTGATTGGCAGCCTTTTTCCTGTGCTTCAGTTGACCTGTGTCAGGTTTTGGTTAGCCAAAATGCTGAAATGGGAAAAAGAAAATATTTGGGCTAGCCCAGGGGTCTGGAACCACTCTCTAAAGAGCCACATGCGGCTCTTTAAAGCCTCCAGTGCTGTTCTTTGCACTTTGATTGAGAGAAAAAAAAAGTTTAGGAAATGGGTATACTTTATTGTTTGTATTTGAGTGTTTGTAGCATACCAAAGAGTATTCATTTTATTTATATATTATTTACTATTCATCTGAACAAATCTCATGCATACAATCTGAAAGAATGATAATTTTGTAGAGTACCGTAAATATAACAATTAGATATAATAATAATTTGCTCAAAACCCCCAGACCCCCTAAAAACACTTACAAACATACACAGTCGACTTACTTTTCTAAAATTATTTTTTAAATCATTTTGTCACGTTACTTGTAAAAAACGTTGCTCTTTCAGACTTTCATTTGGTTTGAAATGAGCCAATGTGGCTCTTTTGCTGTTAAAGGTTGCAGACCTCTGGGCAAGCCAATCAACGAAGACATTCACCATCACTAGCAAGCCAGTGAAGCTGCACTTCCCCTGCCATCCTGTTAAATATCACAGCCAGGCCCCAGCTTTTATCTATGTCTGTACTGGCTTTCACAATAAAAGCCTCAGTGTGTTACTGTTTGTGGGCGAGTTTGCTGCAGGGCCTTACTATGTGTTGATGCCTCCAGACTCTGATGCCAGAGAGCCTATGTGTCACTTCTGTAAAAGGAACGCCTTACCGCAGTACCAGGCCACGCTGCCCGAGGGGACCGTCCTCAGCTTCTGTAGCTCTCAGTGTGTCACCAAGTTTCAGGTCTGTTTACTCTACTGAGCTCCACGAACATCATCTGCTGTCATCACAGTACACATGTCAATGGGGCCCAGACTGGACACTGGCGGTGGGCTGAGAGCGTCTATATGCTTTCTTTTGTGAAAACATAGGTCTCCATCAAGGGAGGAGACACAATTCAACATATAAGTAGAATATATTTTACTCAATGAAACCCGCTTTGTTGCCACTCGAAAGTCTTACACATAATTCACAAAATTCACACTTTTATCTTGTTAATTTTTCAGGCAAACGCCACGGCCGTGAACCAATAGTACGAGATTTTCAACGCAAACCAATCAGCACGCAGCAGCGCACAGCTGTTCACTCACATCACAAACAGCGTCTGGAGATCGGCTTCATATAAGAATAATGCACATGTGAGAAGATGGTGAACATTTGCAAACAAAGCTGTAATCTTTTGGGTCAACGCAACACCACCACCACGCGGCTGTATGTTTATAGATTAGTGAAAGATTTCCTGAAATGACGCTATTACAACATACATCCACGCCAACTAATTATTCTATTGGTTTCCTTCTTTTGTGGATGCTTTTGATGTTGGTTATTATGTTTGCAAAGTTACTGTGAAAGACGGATACAGTTTAGAGATTTTATAATAGATCCATGGTAGACACGCGCAATATGAGTCTTAAAAGGCTAAGGCCATAATAAACGTAAAATGTAGTTGTGCTGCTGCAACTACCCAGCTTTGTACCGTGCCCCACAGAGCACATCTTCAACATGCTTTCATGCCGTGCTTTCAGTCATGAGCGAACAGGTGGGTGGTGTTTGAGTCGGCATGATAGCAGAGGATATATCATGTATTGCGATAGCTTTCCACAGTTTTCATCTCAAAAAGTTACCAATTACCAAAAAATGTGTGAGAAATACGAGTGGCGACACATTTATTTAGATTCCCTGATATATGTAAATCATGTCTGCAGAAAACAGGGTCCTCCCTTGGTGGAGATCTATCAACTGCATCAAAAAGGCTGTTGGCCCACCGCTTAACTATAGTGTAGCAGATTCAGACCTTTTAAAGGTCTTTAATTCACGTTTGCAATGAAACAAAAACAGGATCTAAATGGAATATGACAAACGTCATAATCATAAATACTAAATGCAATGTAAGGGTTAGATCTTGTGGGGTGATGGCGCCTCTTTTAGTCTCAAGACTTGACCATGTCCTCTTTACCTTTTACAGAATACTACTCTCCAAAGCAGCACTAATGGACAAACAGCGCCCTCTGCAGACAGCGCTGTGCAGCTCAAGTGTAACTACTGTCGTGGATCCTTCAGCCTGAAGCCGGAGGTGCTGGAGTGGGAGGTGAGCCCATGTATCATTCTGAACCTCACTGCATTTTGAAGAGATTTGTTTGTAAGAAAAATGCAATAATTATCTACAATTACCTCTTAAATGAAGCTTGTTTTATGTCATGGCTCTACATGTACATCTACATAAAGCCAGAAAACATGTAGACATGTTTAAACATATTTAATAAAATACTAATAAAACAAATGGCTCATGGCAGATTTAGACTTCAGAGATTTCTCAGAATCCAGAGCAGTTTATGTTGAGCTCTGGACAGTATTTTGGGGTCATTTTAAAATGAAATGAAAAATGATTTAAAATTAAATATGATCTAAAATTTATAACAGCAGATATTGATCAGATGTCTATCTGGGCTAGGGTTCTAGCCCAGGGTTTATATGCATTATAAACCAATTCACACTGCCAGCTCCAATGACTGAAGGTTGTCTTTAGTATGGCTGTGCTCAGTGAAGTGACCCTAACCCTCTGTTACTGTTCTCAGGACAAAGTTTACCAGTTCTGCAGTAGAACGTGCTGCGATGACTACAAGAAGCTTCACTGCATTGTAACATTCTGTGAGTTCTGTCAAGAGGAGAGGACTCTGCATGAGACGGTCAAATTCTCTGGAGTCAAGAGGCCTTTCTGTAGTGAAGGTACGGCCCTGTCAAAGCAGCCTTCAGCACCTTACCAACTAGTCACTGTACTTTCTGAAGAACTACATGGCTCCAGATTGCATCCAAATACATACACTTGTGGCACCTGTGAGAGTTTTTCAAAACCTTTGCACGTGTAGAACCTGATTATCTTTTTTTATGTTTTTTATTATTATTTACAAGTGTTCGATAAATCAGTTTATGCCAGGGGTCACCAACCTTTTTGAAACTGAGAGCTACTTCACGGGTACTGAGTCATACGAAGGGCTACCAGTTTGATATGCTCTTCTGAAACAAATTTGCTCAGTTTGCCTCTAGTTATACATTATTAATAATGATTAATTATAATCATCTACGTGAAGACACTGATCACGTTAATGATTTCTCACTATAATTATCAACAATAACAGCAAGGTGGGAAACAGATATCAATATTCAGCATTTTAACTTTATTAATCTCTGTAATTGACTTTAAATTTTCAGATGACACTTACATCACTACATCTCACAGGACAAATGTCCCATTTTCACTGTCCACTGACAAACCTTTTGAACAAAACATGAACTATGTTGCACCAAGTTTCAAATAGTTCATCTAATGTTAAAGAAAAATCAACTTACATATTTTTAAATAAATCTCGGTTGCTTTTTGTGACTTTTTTGACGGTCTCATGAAAAAAGACTGTTGCTTACCCAAAGCTGCCTTTAGCTCACGGGCTTTTTTTTGTCCGTAGTGCGCTTCCCGGTGGGTTGTTAGCATGGTATTAGCATGGTAGCTTTTGTGACACGTTGTGAAGCGTCTTTCCACATTGTGCCGCTTTGCCGTCGCCAGAGCAAATGAGACACACGCAGGTTTCTTTTACAGTTGTAAAAAAGAACTCTTCTTCCCATTCGTTGTGATAGTGATACATTTTCTTTCTTTTTTCTGCCATGTTTTTGCATTCAGCACTAATCTTCGCAGCGCCCGCGTGCTTACTATCCACGAGCACTAATTTTGTCACACACACCATACTAACCTTTGAACTAGAGGAGGTCAGAGTTCACCTTAACTTATCTAAATTTCACGTATAATGAACATATTTTTAAGATATTGTCATTTTTAAATCTCTATAAATGCAAGGGTGATTAAAAAAAAATAGCAACAGAATAAAAAAAAATTTTAGATGCAGCTCACTATTGAGTTGTGCTATTTTTAAAACCGGCCTGCGGGCACCGTGTTGGTGACCCCTGGTTTATGCAAACATGTATGAAATGTGTGCTTTGCCTGTGTACCAGTTGATGAGGGGCCAGCTTTATTATACCTGCTCTCTCACTGTAACTGTCATTGACATGTGTGTGTTTGTCTCAGGCTGTAAGCTGCTCTACAAGCAAGACTTCATCAGGCGACTGGGGCTCAAGTGTGTCAGCTGTAACCATTGCAGCCAGATGTGTAAGAGAGGAGTGACGCAGACATTGGGCGGTATGACGCGGGACTTCTGTAGTGACACGTGTGCACACAACTTCCAGGAGTGGTACAACAAGGTACGCTCCAGTGGTCTGCAGTCTGCTACCTCCACACTGTGCCTTTTCTGTTCCCTGCTACTGTTTATTTTTATATAAAAGTGTAATAACTTTTGTGTAATAATGTGGTGTTTACATTAAGGGGTGTTTTGAGCTGAGCCCATGGTGGTGCTGTAGTCCTGACTGTGTGTTGTGTCCACAGGCGGCCCGCTGTGACTGCTGTAAGGTGCAGGGAGCACTCACTGAGACTGTCATGTGGCGCTCGGAGGTGAAGCAATTCTGTGACCAGCAGTGTCTGCTCCGGTTCTACCTCCAGCAGAACGAGCCCATCATGGAGACGCAGAAGGGCCCAGAGAACTCCAGCGCAGGTGCCACTTCTCTCCACTCCTCCTGCTTTTCTAATGTTTGGATAGGCTACTCTATTAATAGTGCCCACTCTGTATGTGTTGTAAAATAAATTGTAGCAGTCCAAGAGTTGGAAGAGAATAGGCATGACGCTGGAGTTCTAACGCAGGACAAGTTTATTTACCATCAGTACGGGACCCAGCACCTGGAGACATGAACCCTCAAGATATTATGATAGTGTTGTCCATCTAGTACAGTCCAGTCTGGCTATGCTTCTGTTGTAGGGATTATTATACTTCTGATGGCGTAGGCCAAAATAACAAAGACTGAGCTGGAGGTGAGAGCCCCTAGATACAGCACAGAAATGGAATGTCTCTAACAGTACGAGGTAGTGTTTAGATTAGGCCCATAGACTGTATAATTGAAGCGGACTAAGTGAGTGTGACGTCACCCATGGCATTCGGTGAAGCTCATCGAGGCTAGGAGTTATAGAGGCTAATCAGCAACCAGGGACTATATTTGGAAATCAGAGTGTTCTGCTCTGTTAAACACCTGTAAAATCCTTACAGGACATGATGGTGTTCAAGCATTACTGTTTTACCTGTGTGTCTGCGGTATCCAAAAGCTGTTGTTCACATGCCCTCTCCGCTCAGCTGTGTAACTGAGTACTTTATTTAGACAGGAGTTAGAAGTTTTGTCTTGAGAGAAAAAAGAACACGGTGGGTCACGTTTTCAGTTTTGTTTTTTGTTTTTTTGGGCTTCAGAAAAAAACCCAGAAGTTTTCAATAAAAACACTATTGGCCTACTGCTTTAATGGTGTCTATATGTGAGTTTATTGTGTATTTGGTGAATTTTGAAGCATTTAAGAAAAAAAAAAGAAATGCTATGTCTCATAAGGAGCATATGGTTTATGATATGTTACTTATAGGCTATTAGACATAAACCTCACCATCAAATATGTTTTGCACATTTATTTATTTTGATAATTTTTTTGTGTAAAATTGTCCTCTCGTGTCTATCAGTGCGTCTGTTGTCCCCAGCAGTAGCCTCAGTAGGCTTTCCACCCCTGTTCCCTCTGATTAAAAAAACAGACACACTTGCTCTCCTTACATGTTTCATGGCAAAAAGAGAGAAGTAACAATGTCTAAACGGATTGTTTACTAAATAAAACGTCGGAGATGGTGTTTGAAAACAGAATGCAGTAGTGTATGACTTACAAGCACATTTGATTAACGTTCATAGTCAAAAAGTGTTTTCAGAGTATTTAAAAGCTTATATTTTTGTCAGTCCTAGGTCCATCAACGTAAAAATAAAAAGTGACTGAAAGATAAAACTCACCTCTGATAGAATTAAAGCAGCAGTAAGCCTCTATATAGCTGTTTACTTCATGTATCTATGAAGAGGAGCTTTTTTTCCCAGCTTTTCCTGCCTGTGGCAAATGGCAATACAGTGCGCATGGAGGGACATGTGAGAATTGAACGCAACACGAAATCGAATTGAAACACTAGAATCTAACGACTGTCTTTTTTTTTTTTTTTTGAGAATCGTCCCATGCCTAGTGGTGGTGGCTGCGTGTATGAGCATATGTGGTAGCGAAGGAGCAGAGTGTCGACTCCCAGTGTTTAACCTGTGGCTGGTTCAGTCCAGTCTGGGCTCTCCCAGCACACAGTCTCCAGCACTGGTCTCACTCAGCTGTCTCTCTCTCTCTCTCTCCTGCAGGGTTAGACGTGCACAGTGCCAAACTTGGGGTATGTACATTATTTTTCACACTTGTTTTGTAAAACTATTGATGATGAGCATTACTTTTGACTCTAGGCACATTGAGGGCTGAGAATCTAAAGGGTTTCAATAGTTTTATGTGTTAAAAGGGCGTAAGTGAAGTAGTTGACCAATTTCAAGAATTAATCTTGTGATGGGTTAACTGCTGTATTATCAATTTTGCTCTTCAGCTTTTACGACAAATTTGCAAAAAAAATCAGTAAGTTCAAGTAGTTCTAAAAAGATTGTGTCAGACGTTTCAAGTTATGGTTGTAAAACTTGTGCCTTATTGATTTTCAGCCCCTGTTCTCTGCTTCCCAGATCCATTATGAAGTGCTAGACAGACAACATAAC
This sequence comes from Periophthalmodon schlosseri, assembly GCA_000787095.1. Lineage (NCBI taxonomy): Eukaryota > Metazoa > Chordata > Actinopteri > Gobiiformes > Gobiidae > Periophthalmodon > Periophthalmodon schlosseri. The sequence continues at coordinate 26,995 of JACM01032591.1, forward strand.
ATAATATAAGTAAAGCAGACCTACTCTAGCACATGTTTTTTCTCCCTGTTAGCTGGTGAGTACGGGCAGCATGGGCTTTGGAGGACTGCTTCGAGATGTGAAGAACAAGGCAGTGCTTTGCAAACCTCTGACTCTGACCAAGGCCACGTACTGTAAGCCCCACATGCAGAGCAAGCCCCTGCAGACAGGTACTGAGCTGCTCATCATCCTCTGCACTTCCTCTGCTCATCCTCTGCTCCTGTGCCTCCTCTTCCCCTCTACTCATCCTCTGTACTTCTGCTCATCCTCTGCTCATCCTCTGCTCATCCTCTGCTCATCTTCTGCTCATCTTCTGCTCATCCTCTGCTCATCTTCTGCTCATCTTCTGCTCATCCTCTGCTCATCTTCTGCTCATCCTCTGTACCTCTATGCCTCCTCTGCCCTTCTGCTCCTCCTCTGCTCCTCCTCTGCTCCTCCTCTACCCCTCTTCTCCTCCTCTGCACCTCTTCCACCTCCTCTTCCCCTTCACTCCTCCTCTGCTCCTCCTCTACTCCTCTGCCCCTCTGGTCCTCTTTTGCCCCTCTGGCTCTTGATACAAGCCCTTCTGTGTGCCCTCAGATGTGGACGATGGCTTGAAGAGGGAGTACGTGCCTGTGCCCATCCCGGTGCCCGTGTTTGTCCCGATGCCCATGAACATGTACTCCCAGCTCACACCAGCGCCCCTCTCTCTGCCTCTGCCGGTAACACGCACTGCATTTCCAACTGCTCATGCTCTCTCACACTGATCATTGGTCAGTCATGTCACCAACAACATGTTTGCATCGGTCAGGTTCCTGTGCCTGTGTTTCTGCCCACCAGCCTCCAGGGGGCAGAGCAGATCATCCAGATTCTTCGTGACCCTCAGATGGCCTCAGATGAAAGCAAGCCAGGTACTCAGTCCAGTTGAAGGCTCGTTCTGAATACCCCACAAAGCTCCTAGCTCCTTAAAGAGGGGGTATTATGGAAATCAACTTTTTGGAGCGTTCTACCATGTTGTAACGTTCCATCCATGCATGTTTGAGTAATCTTGTGATCTCTCCTGGGCCCTATCCAAACCCTACTTACGGTTACCTGTAAGATTTGTCTAATGCTCCGCCCACAAGCCTGTGTCACCCATGCTCCCACACAAGAGTTGTCCATAAATATACAAAAACATCATACAAAACAATACAATACAGTTTTAAAAACCTGCAATAGTAGTTCATTAGTGGAATGCATGCCAATTTTAATGATGCTCTGAAGGGGGAGTGACGTTTGACTCGACGTCAAAAACGAAAGTGAAACTTACAAAACTTATGTTAATACATTGTTTTCATTTGAATTTAGCATTTTCAAAACAAAAAAGGTAACATGGTGATCTAAATATATTATGTGTTAGCAATTAAGACCCCATAGGTGTAAAATACCCCCTGTCTGAATAGTCTGCCAAATTAGGAAAGAGCTGAGAAGAGAAGCATGCATGCTTCCTTTCATAGCTCCTTTAGCATAGGAACCTTGTGAGCTTCTTAACAGAGGTAAGGAGCTATGAGGCATCCCACAATACAGAGTGCATTTCCTCAAAGGTTTCTGAACACGGCTGATCTCTGCACGATGAGTTTATAATGCATTAAAAGTTTCTGGATAAACCCAACTTTATATAAGAATGAAAATAAAAGCTTTTAATTCATCACACATAATGAATTTTATTTTATTAGACCTTATTATGAGGCGCATGTATTATAATGCGTTTTGTGGGTGTTGTAGTTTTTTTATTAAGCAGCTGTTTGATCACATGAGATATTTTTTGGTGTGCATCTTAACCTTGCCATTGTCGCACTGCTTACATTTAGCACACAAATATAGCTATTACATTTTTGTATCTAAATCAGTAAGAGCTAGGAACAAACAAGAGAATGTCTTCATCAAGCACTAATGTGGGCTGTAGCAGTGAGGCCATTTCAGTTGACACAACAGAGACACAGGGACCTCATGTTTGAAGCTGGGCCTTGGTGGAGACTGAGCCGAAATATTTTATCCTCTACCTTCAAAATCCATTCTGAATAGTTCGGATCATAGCTCCTAGCACATTCTCCTAACCCCCAACTCCATTACCTTTGGAGCTACATCATGGGGTCAATCTGACCGTCCTAACCTAAATCCTAAATTCATCAGAGGTCCCTATGGCTACATGGCTCTTGTGCTTATTGTCATGAGGTTTATGGTGATGTCAGCTCCCACTGGGCACTGCAGTTTTCTAACGCGGAAGTCAGCTGACTTGTTTCTTTTATTAAGTCATTTTAGATGAATACTGTGATTTAAAAAGTCCAAATTATAACATAATGATCCACAGGTGTCAGATTATAACTGTATAGCAGACACAATCACAATGGGTCTTCTTTATAAATGTATTGAATAACTCACACATGCCACCAATGTTTTTGATGATCTGGTTTCTCTTGAGCTCTAATTATCAGGCTATTATCAGATTTGTCCTACCTAATGATGTGCTTAATGTTTGTATCTGAGATGTGGTTTTCTCGACTTTGGGAGAATATCTGAAGTTGTGCGTTTTATGTGCTGAGTGCAGATGTGAAACGGGAGGATAGGGAGTGTGACTCGGAGCAGTGTGAGGCAGACCTGGACCTGGAACTGGACCTGGAACTGGACCTGGAGTCAGACCTCTGCCCTGGTACTTGTCTATCTCTCTCTGTGTCTCTCTCTGTGCCTCTTTGTCTGTCTCACTGTCCGTCTGTCTCTCTGTCTGTCTCTTGCTCTCTCTGTTTGTCTTTCTCTCTTTGTCTGTCTGTCTTTCTCTTTCTCTGTGTCTCTGTCTGTCACAATGGCTCATTCACAGTCCCTCATTCAATTCAATTTATTTTTGGAAAGCCCAAAATCACAACAGCACTTGCCTCTTAGGGCTGAACACAATCATTGATTTAACCAACAGATCGTTATTAACCAATGTCTGTTTCATTGTTGAATTTCTAACTGACATTAATTAACATTAATCAACAGAAAACAAGCAAATAGATAACTGTCCCAGAACACCCCCTGTCCTTAACACTCCTTCAATGAGATCCACCCCCATGAATGGACAGGCTGCAGTTCTGTCCAGGACTGATGCGCATACATTTTCAGATAAGAGTTCAAGTCTGTAGGGCCAGAGCCCACTAAAGACTAAGGGATAGAGGCCGGCTTATCCACGATAGGATAGAAGTCATCCAGCCAGGTGAGGGAAGGGGAGGATCTGGGTCCACACAACAGGATCAGCGTATAGGAGGGGCATCTAGGGTCCAGTCATTACTGGGCGGTCAGCGGCCAGGCATCTGAAACAATTGCACTCCCCCAGAGGAGAGTGGGACAGGGAACAACATGTTGATAGCGATGAACAAGCTACAGGTGAACTGAATAGTGAAAGTAGGAGGAAACAGGATAGTGCTCAGGTTACCATATTTCTTCCAGTAGAGATGCTCCTAAGCCAGCTTAGTTAAAACTGTGGGTTTTATTTCTGCTCCTAACTGGCCACGCATAAGCTAATTCAAAGATAAATGTTGGAAAAAGGCGGTTTTACAGACTTGGTTTGTATGTGCTGTGAATGAGAGCTCTTGGT
>KN472844.1:13964-37136 GCA_000787095.1 Periophthalmodon schlosseri
TATTTTACATTTGGGTTTTCAGTAAAGCAGGAGATTAGAATGATCACTCATCTGGACTGGAGGGTGTGAAGAGAGAGTGGACTGTACTTATAATAGTTTTAAATAGTAAGCAGCAAACAGTGTGATCTAGCAAAGTTCTATAAACTTTTTAGTCAAACTGGACTTGTTTTTGAATATTTGAATGCACTGATGGAAAGGATCTGGTTCAGGTGTTACTGTTGTAAAACTCTATACAAATGAAGTTTGATTTTATCTAATACTTATAATGAGTCCTCTGCATTTGACCCATCCTTAAACCTGTCAGGACCAGTGTGTGATAGAAGTGCAATGAACCCATCTCCAGGTCCTGCACTAGGCTTGGGGAGGGCCACCTAGCTGGAGGATTGGCCTATTCTGCATGTTTATAGCCTTGCCAGCAAGACGAATTCTGCATGCATGTGATTGGTCTGGCACGAAGCTGACCAACTGCATCATGGGTAAGACGCCTGTGCTTTTCTTTCAACTGGATTTAACTAAAGTTGGATATTTCATCTTGTTTCGCTGTTGTGACGCTTCAACCAATCCACATCAAGTCTTTGTTTGAACGCTCCGATCATTGTTTCTGAACACTTTCAGCCAGAGCCATCCCAGACTGATGTAGAACTCTATTCAGAGGGATACACATATCAGTCTGGAGAGAGGCAGGTTATCATGTTTAGAACCAGAGAATCTAAATAAAACCTACCCAGACACAGGTAGAACATGCAAACTCCCCACTTGGTCCAGGGATCCACCTCCACTTATCCACTAATGCAGAGGATTAACAGGCTTCATTGTGCAGGGCCAGCATTCCAAAGTTTTTCATTCATGCATCTTTCTCCAGTTCTACAATAGCCCACTTTTCTGGAAAAAAAAAACCTTCTTTGAGACTTAGGCAAAATGTATTTATTCACATGGAGAATTACTTGGACACAGTACCTCACCAAAAAATAAACTGTAGCAAAAACGGCGAACGCGAGATGTCAGACTGTTTCATCACAGCTGTTGTGACGCCGACCCCAGCCCCAGCTCTGTCTGTGTTCCTCCCCTAAGTTCAGTGTCACCTTAGTGTTTAATGTGAGTTTTATTAAAATTATTGCAGCAGATTTGGCCTTTAAACAAAACCATTTGACCTTTCCCTGTGTCTCCCTTTGGGCACAGACCATGCATATTTATTAAACCCCTGTGTTCAAACTAAACAGAATCAAAATTCATGCTGTGCTTTGCCAAACATCAACAAAATACATAAAGAAATACAAAAAAAAAAAATAGTGGAAACTGTTGCTGTGTCCTTTGGCAAGACATTTTCCTTTTAACCATTTGGAATTTGCCAATCAATTAACCAGAAACTTACCTTGCATGTATTCAATTACAGATCTGACCTGTAACTTGGTTTTGTTGGTTTACTTGCATGTTGCCACGGAGATAAGCAGGTGGCAGACCCTCTACCAGAAAAGTTACATAGTGCACCTTTGAACGAGTGGCCCATTTGTAAAAGAAGGGGTATTTTACTTCTGTGGGGTATTAACACGGCCCCGTCTTGGCTGCCCCCTTGTGGCCGTACAGCACACACTCAGACTATCACACAGGCACCTACACCCTGACATTTCCACACCTCATTAAACAACCTTAAAGTATTGATACATTTTCTGAATAAATACTTATTTAATTGGGTGTATTTTTGGGTCATACCTTAGAGACAACACATAACATACCTTTTATTGTTTTGAAAATGCTATACATTCGCTCAAAACAACGTAATAACGTGTTTTATAAGTTTCACTTTTTTTTTGACGCTCTGAGCCCCTCCTCCTTCACTCCTGCTAATGAAACTACTGCACATCACATCAGGTTTGTGAAGTTGCAAACATTTTTGTATCATCCTTTTGTATATTTATGGAGAATTGTCGTGTGGGAGCATGGGTGACGTAGGCTTGTGGGCGGAGCATCGGACAGAATCTTACAGCTAACCGTAAGGAGGGTTCGAATAGGGTCCGGGAGAGATCGCTAAATTACTGAACCATGCATGAATGACATCTAAAACCTCTTCAGGCATGTTTTTGATGCGAGAACATTATAACATGGTTGAAAGCCTAAAAATATACCCCCTCTTTAGTAGTAAAAAAAAATTCTTTGCACCATATATCACACCCAATCCTCCAGACGGTAGTTTAACATAAGTTTTATATGGGCAGCTTCTTGTGCATGAGGAGGGTGAAGAATTGGAGATGAGGAGATTATATGGAGTTGTTTGCGTTCCTCTGGGGTCAGACTGGTCGTGGGGAATTCATCTTGAAGCAGACAGAATCTTACAGGTCACAGCTGAGCCCTCTGCACACAAGTACTTTCTGTATCTTCACTCAAGCACCACAAGACACATAACACAGAACTCAGACATATTTAAAACATTTTGGAATAAGTCACTGCATGGCGAATGAGCAAAGCGGTTGTGGTGGTTGTGGCTCAGGTGGTAGAGCAGGGTGGTTTTATCAGAAGGTTGGTAGTTCAGTTCGAGCCTTTTGTCTATGTTAAAGCAGAAGTAGGTGATTTTGAAACCATGGAAGGAGGAAGTAGTTATTTAAATCTGTCTAAATCGTAGCTCTCAAAAACCCTTTGGCACTAGTATTCACATGCATACATTTTGGTGTGTCCACAGCGTTAGAACTGGGACTTCCAGGTGCCGCAGTTGGGCGCCAGTGGCCAAATGTGCCCTTAACTTTTGGGCCCTGGGTACAAATTATCTTGGTAGTCCCGCATTACATGTTGTCTAATGAAAAATGCCCATTAAAGAGTTTGTGAAGGGCCCCTCGCTGCACTGGGCCCTGGGTAAACAGTACCCTTTACCCTTGCAATCCAACGCCCCTGTCCTTAGGCAAGACACTTGCAATCCGACGCCCCTGTCCTTAGGCAAGACACTTCACCTACATAACCTAGTATGAATGTGGTGTGTGTGAGTGTTGGTGGTGGTCGAAGGGGCTGATGGCGCAGATTGCCAGCCTCTCTTCCGTCAGTCCACCCCAGGGCAGCTCTGGCTACAGTAGCGGTTTACCACCATCGAGTGTGGAGTGAATGAATGATGCACGAAATTGTAAAGCGACTTTGAGCGTCTGGAAAAGCTCTATATAAGACTAATGCATGATTATTATTGTCATAGTCTATGGGGAAAAACTGCATTTTCTCATTTACAAAAGACCATTGGATCATTAATGTGTGTGTGAGTGATGGTGGTTAGAGGCTGTTGAAGCAGAGTGGCAGCTGTGTTCTGTCTGTTCTGTTTTACCCCTGAGCTGAACCACCTCTGAGTTTGAGCCGTGAATGAACAATACACTAAACTGTAAAGCCCATTTGAGTTTTGGGAAAAGCAATATATAAGACGTATGCATTGTTATTGTAATTGTGTTTATCATAAATCAGAATAATTACTCATATTTACATATAGTGACATACCTTCGCTTTGAGACTGCAGTTTTTAATGCATACTTTTTTCAACTCAGAACTTTTTGATGCCCTTGAAAAACCACTGTACAAATTTTAAATAAAAGGAATAAAAAGCATCATTTGACATTTTAACACTGGACCTTTTAAAGCTCTTTGACTGCAGTGCAAATGCAGCTGTATATAAATAGGTTATTCATTTTTTCTTCCATGTCATGGAGTCAGTCAGAGGCTCATTTGAGTTGACATCTTCATTCTAAATCTCAATAAAGCTCAAGCTAGCAACTTTATTTAGCCTTTGAATTCATCTAAATAAAACAGATTTGGAAATGCTGACACTACTACATCAATTTTACAACTGTACTGAAAGTATTTCAAGAAGATCTATGGGCGACAGTGAGTTGGTGTTTGTCCACTGATCCGGGCGTTGGCATTTCAAATCTAGCTCCCGACATAAACATCATTGGTTGAGCAGTCAGATCCATTAGCCCACAGGTTGTCGGTGCAATTCAGGCATCTCACAGATGAATGCTGTCGTTGTGTCCTTGAGCAAGACACTTAACCCACCTCGCCCCCAGTGTCTGACACTTAAACCACCTCGCCCCCAGTGTCTGCGTACACTGTTGTGTGAATGTGTGTGAATGGGTGACTGGTTCCTTGATGTAAAGTGCTTTGAGTGCCTTGAAGGTGGAACAGTGCTATATAAAAATGTGACCATTTACCAAAAAAGTTTATGTATCCCAAGACTGTATGTATAATGTTACCAGTGTCAGTCTTAATGGTTAACCCCAAGGACAAGACGCCCACACAGACAGAGTATTGCAGTGTATTCAATCCACTGCAGTGAAGAAGGATGCAAAGAACATTACATTGGAGAAGCAAAACAATGGCGTTATCAACACAAAAGACAGTCACATCCAGGTCTGCAGTCGGCTGCCCACCTTCATCTTAAAGCCACAGCTCTCTCATTTGAAGACAGTGAGGTGCAAATTTAAGCAGAAAGGTGTTGGTTTTAAAGGTGGCAGTATAAACTCTTCTATAGACCTTCTCAGACCAGTACGGTCAGATTTAAAATGGCTTCTGGATGAAAGCCAACGTTTTCATTTCAGAAACAGTGTCCAGATGACTATACCTTTGAAATACATAACACTTGTATGGTGCTTTTCATGACACTCAAAGACGCTTCACACAGTTCAAGACAAAACACAAGTGAAAGAAACAGATAAAAAGGAGATGCCGTTATTTGAAGGCAGTTTTGAACAGGTGAGTTTTCAGGGCTGTTTTGAAGATGGTGAGTGTGGATGAGTCTCTGATGTGTTTGGGCTGGGAGTTCCAGAGGGTGAGGGCAGCAGCGGAGAAGGCCCTGTCCACTCCAAGTCTTATGTTTATTTTCGTTTATTTTTGTTTGGTCAGTGTATAACTCAGTACAGTCTACATAGATTATATTCAGTATGATGCCCCCCCCTCCCAAATAAATCAGTATGTAGGTGTCAGAAAATCACACAGTTATTAATAATCAATAGGCGCTTTACCAGAACTTCCTCTAACTATTCATCTAGCTAGAGGATAAAACACAGAAGGCAGACACTAGTCTCGTTTTACTTGCAAGGGGTAGTGGCGCTTGTTACAGCTCGTCCCAGACGACCGAAGAGCCACCTCCCTTTACTTCCTTTTTATTGACTTCGACTCTTACATGAACAAGTGGGAGGTTACATACATTTGTATAAGCACCAATTCTAAGAAACGTGTCTCGCACAAGTTATTAAACGGAGGTGTGAAGTTTTACATGACAGAAAGAAGAACATTCGAAACTTACAGTTTGCACAATAAGAATACACTTTGAAATATACTCTGATAAAATAGTAAAATAAGCATTATAAAATATAAAATCCTTTACAGTAGGACCTTACAATCAAATCAAACACTAAAGTAAGTCTATGACCAGGTGTAGGCAGAAGCATTTACATCATAATGACAAAAAAAAAAAAATCAACAAATATGATTGTATCACAAAACTCTCCTTAGTATTGTTATTCCCACAAATATTTTTCCATTATTATTCTCTTAAAAATGATTTTGAATTGTAAAAGAGAAGTAGCTTGTTTTAGCTGATTGCAGCAACTGTTCCATAATTTAACTCCTTTGCCTGATAAACAGTGTTCCCTAAGAGTAGTTCTTACATGTGGTCTACTGAACATAAAAGTACCGCTTAGATATTTGAGACTTACCCCTTGGATTGTATTTACTTTCTCTTTGAGTGAACATGGTGTGCAAAGAATGAGGAATTTTGTTATGTTCTACTTTCTACATGAATTTAGCTGTGTACAAGTCGACCAAGTTATAGAAATATTTAAAGTATTTGACTGGATAAACAATGTTGACCCCCCTTTGAAATCTTCACGTTTATATGTATTTTGAAACACCAGTTAGCTTAGTTTTCCTGGTGTGCATAGTGGGTATCTATTATAACTGGACTGGGAGGGCATCTGGCTTAAAAACCTGCTAAACCACTGTGTGACTGGTTGGCTGTGAATGCCTAAATAAGATAAGAAACCCAAGAGAAACTACATAATTCAAAGCGACTGTTCTGAAATCCAAATTTATTGCACTCGCGCCTCCCACATTCTTCCTAATTCCCCTCTGAAGATTGATTTATTTTGCCGGGGATAAAGTCGTTTTCCACTCACTCATTAGCTACAAACTTTACTCCAATTATGTGTGTGTCTTCTGTCTGTATGAATACTTCTTACGTAATCGAGACTGTTTGTTGTGGCTTAAATGTCCTTCGCGGCTACGCTACAACGCTCACGCTTCAAGTGGTCCAACCTTCAGAGCTAGCAGCAGTCAATCTGATTATCCTTTAACGGCTAGCACCTTAACGAGAGACAAAGGCATTCTTCATCCTCAGACATTTATATATTAGAGCGTGGATTATTTTGGTCCATAGAGTTTGTAGGAAGAAAGGGTTTTTTTTGTTGTTTTTTTTAAATTAATGCAAGACAGACAAACATAGTGGTGATACCAAGACAAACCAAGACATACCAAGGAAGAAAGATTTTTCAGTTATTTAGAGATCCCATGTTGTCTGAATTCAGTATAGAAGGGAGAAGTACAAGACGGGTTGTAATTAGGGTGACCAGACATCCCCATTTACCCGGGACAGACCCAGTTTTGAGCCCTGTGTCCCCCGTCCCGGCAAATTTATCCAAAACCAGTGATTTGTCCCAGTTTTATACAAGAAATGTCCCAGGTGTCCCTATTTTTGACCAATTTGATCCCCGCCAACAGTAAAGAGATCACATTTTTATATAGTACTTTTCCAATCAGAGTCTGGGCATCCTCATTAGTAATTAATCCACTTAACCACAGTGACCCCGTTTAATGAAGTTTAACATTATAATTTATGTAAGAGTGACTTTCTAATCTTTCATTTAGCTCATTGCAATGGGCCAATCTACAGACAGACTTCATTATATCATATTATAAATGTCACTGATCCAGGCTCCAGGTCACATTTCTTTTTCAAATACATATTTTATGATCTAAACCTTATGACTATCTTATAAACTGATAATGGCTTCCACATGGCGAGCTGAAACACATTCAAGAAAACTGAACTGAAACTTTTACATGTCATCTGCTTTTTTGTGGTATTTTGTTTGAAACTATAACAAAACTGATTATTATTACACATTTTGTTCATTAAACTTCAATATTTATCTAACATGGGTAAATGATAGAAACAGGTTCATTGACTTCCTGTTCAAAACTGCAAAACTCATAGGCCCCACGCATAGACTGTATAAAGAAGTGGACTAAGAGAGTGTGACGTCACCCATAGCCTTTGGCTCCAGTCAAATGAAGCTCATGGAGGCTAGAGCAGTTATAGGGCCAATCTGGAGCTGAGTTCCATATCTGGAATTCCGACTGCGAGTATCATAGCAACCAAAGAGCCAATAAAGAGTGAGGCTGTTGAAGATAACGCCCCTTCCGACTCGCAGCGCTGGTTTAGCACAGAGCGGGCGCTTAACAACGCTGTCAATCAAACCTGTTGCTAACGCGAGCGGGGGTGACCTCGAGGAATTTGATTTGTTATTAATGTTTATATCTTGATTTACGGACACAATAGCTAAATAAAAACACCAAGATCACCAAGTAGAGCGGGTTAATAAGAACATTTTAAGACCAAATGACAAGTCTGACAGCAGCAGTTAGGGAGAGAGAGGCAACAATTTTTCAATGTAAAGTGAATTGGAGCCAGAGTCGATGGAGCCAGAAGCGCGTCCATGATCACTTCCTATTTGGAACGTGCCATCTAGCAGGTTAGCTATGTCCATTTGTTTATACAGTCTATGGCCCCACCTCTTCATAGTGACATTTCACAGTAACAAGCTGCAGATTTTCTTTTGTGATTTCACTGTCTGTGTCACATTTTTCAACCCTAGATATACGTATATGACCCTAAGTCAGATTTTTTTTTTTATTAATCACAAGTAAATACTGGAAAGTGAGCGTGGATAGGGGAGGAGTGGTACTAATTATCTGAGTGCTCTCAAGAAAATATAGGCTTACTCAGACATGCATGAATCTAAATACTACTCTGAGGAAACAGATGATGATGAGACACTGTCATAACAGGATTAAAAGTTCATAAAAGTGGATTTTACATAACAATAATTTCTGAAATGGACCAAAGATCATCTCTGTTATATCTGTTTCTTTACCTTTGCAACAGAACAACGGCTACATACGTCAGGAGCTTTACAATACTTTTCAGAGTTTTCTTACTACTATTGATACTTTGCAGGGACATCACACTGGGGGGACTGCATGTATGTCTATGGAGAAACATTCAGCAGTTACCGTGGTGACACAATTAACATATTAGCAAACACAGCCGGATAAGTGTTTTAAAACTGAAGAAAAAATACAAAATGGATTTAAACAACACATTTCCAGGAGCCTGTGATCAATCCGAGCGTTCGTGGTCCTGTTTAGGTGTTTGATTTTCAACAAAAAGGTGAAACTGACCGACTGAAAAACTGTTGGCTAATGCTAACTAGCTTGTGACTGTAATGTTATTTGAGAGGGACTTGCTTAACAGTACAAAATCAGCTCACCTATTGTAGTTACGGCTAAGTCAGCTTCTTTATGGTCAGACTGTGTTAAAGCAAAGATTAAAGTCTAACTTGAGGAACAGAGCTTCAGACACAGCGGTGCCTCCAGTTAGCTTCACCCGCCCAGGAAATGTTGATGACATCAGCTGCAAATTATCAATATTGTTATGGCTGCACTCCGTTTCAACTCCAAATGCGTTGAGAGCGTCCATACTTTTAGCACTTTTAGTTATATTCTTAGTTTACAGGCATCTCATCCTCTGTTCTGTTCTTTTTGAAGGTGAAATTCGGAGAGGTGCCGGACCAGGATTCTCAGGAGCTTTTTGGAGTAATCTGTCAGTTTATCCACGACTTCAAGAGGGCACGAGCAGAAACTGTATGAGCCAAAGTTCAACTGCGTTTTCAACCTGATGTACCCCAAAGACTGAGCAAGTACGGACGCCTCATGTTTACAACAACAACCTCAGCTAAAGGGCCCAAAGGTGAAAATGTAACTACACAAACGCAATATAAATGTGTTTAAACCAGACAATGAAAAAGAATAACTCCATATACAGTATGCAATGGTAGTGTCACTTACAAATTAGCATGAGTTAAAGGGTCACTATGTAACTTTACGCCACCTGCTTGTCTCCATGGAGATGTTTTTGTTTTGCCCGGGTTGTTCTACTTGAGTAAGGCATGGATTTCAGAATTATCAAAACTATGAAACGCTGCTATAGCCATTGATCATTTAAAACAAAATATTATATCATATCCGTGAATATCTAACAGATGTTTTTACACCTCAATGCTACCGTCAAAACTTGCATTCTTCTTATTGTGAGTGGGCCGCCTCTCCCCAGATCTGACCTGGTGATGCCATATGCCAGTTTCAATAGAGATAGACAAGTTTAATGCCATACTGTAGAACATTCCAGGCAACTCCATAGAGACAAGCAAGTAGCGGACCCCTACCAAAAGAGTTACATATTGCGCCTTTAAAATCACTTGAATTCAGAATTATACTGTAATATTAATCTTGGTTTGTGTAGTTTGACATCAGAAATTCTGCATTTAAACCTTGAACTCCCATCTTCTTTATAAATCCTGAAGGAAACACAGATCTGGAATTTTTTGGGATTTTTACTGCATTGAAAACCAGGGCATGATGATTAAACCTTTGTTACTATAATATAATACTTCATAAATGTTACAACAACAACTGGTTCTAAGATCGGCATTATGTTACAATTTGCTCATTTTAAATCGCAATATTCATGTCAAAAAACGTAATAAAAGCAACAGGTTCGTTGACTTGTGTTAGAAAACTGGAAGCTGATCTCGCCGTAAACGTCATCACATCAAACAGTCGTGTAGCTGTCGGCTCCTCCTGTGGCTTTTTCATTCGTACCAAAATGACTACGCCAAATCCTACGTGTATCATCGATTAAGAAAATAAACTTGACGAACAAAGTAAGTACACAGCAGTGGGCGCATGTCGGTGGCGGTGAAAACGGGGATTGATTGGCAATATGGCGTCTTTAAAATAAACGATTAAAGACTGACCAAACATGCACGGATTTCATTTCATCTTTACTTCTACAGAGAGAGCCCAATGAGACAGTACAACAGAACACAACAAATACAACTCTGACAGGGTGGATGAGAAGGGGAAACTGCTATAACACGGTTAAATGCTCTGAAAAGTCGATTCTGCAGAATAGGTCTGCTTCAGAAGATCATTTGGTTTGTAATATGAAATGTGCAAATTTGTCAGATAAAGTATTTCACCAATAAGAAAAGGCTACATGGAAATAAACCAAATATTTCTTGGTTTGGTTCTTGGTATAATTTAATCACATAGTCTATAATCTAAACCCGTGTTTCTCAAACTGCGGTACGCGGCGCCATCTGCAGTTTCAGTATTTGTTTTATTTATAGACCCATCTATTCATGTTTCTGTCCTTCTTTGGGTTAATCATCATTTAGAGCTACCTTATACTTGGTTTAGTTTCATTTTAGACCTGGTTTAGCCCCAGTTTAAGACAAAAATGTAAGAAGAACTGATCTAAACTAATCCAAGCTTCTCAAACCAAGATATAATATTCTGAATTCAACACTTTACCTCATGAATATCTGTAAAACCAACTCACGAATGAATCAGCTGTAACGATCACCTCTTTATACTAAACCACTGTACAGCTTCCCACATTTTAACTTGTCAAAATCACTGTTGATTGTAAATAAAGAATTTAAATTTTGACTTGAAGTTTTCAGTTATTTCTTTCATGGCCGATGCTGATACCAATTGTTTAGAATCCAGAGTAAACAACAGCCGACGAGCTCTGACGATCTTTTTTGATCATTATATTCACCTTATTCCGGAATTTGCTGTGGGAGCCGAGCATTGTCATTTGGGTTGTATTATTTTGTATGGGGCTGGCGATTTTGACACTACTTTATATCATATTTTTGGGGCGAAACTTTTTCCCGAATTCGCCATTGAAAGGAATGGGATTCCCTCTTAACCGGAAGAGCCACCATAAAGTATATCATAATGTTTTGTAAGATTTATAGAGATGTTTTTTCCAATCACAGCTGTTCACTAGAAATAACAAAACGGACGCCGCTACAGAATGAAGATAGAGCCCTTGTTTGGCCGGGGACATTTCTGTGGACTACAAGGCCTGAGGCACATAGCACACCTGCTCCGCTCAGAGAAACAGAACAAATATAACACACGTTTTCAAGAAAATTCACCCTCAGAGCTCCATAAGGGGAAGTATTACACTTTGTTTTGGCTCCATACGAGATTTTGGTATTTGGTATTTAAAGGTGCACTGTGTAACTTTTCTGGCAGAGGGTCCGTGCTGTTTGTCTTCGTAGAGATTATATTGCTTTGCCTTGAATGTTCCACAGTATTGCATTAAACCATATACTGTATATATAAATAGGAATTCCTCTCTGGCTCCGATTTACGTTACATTTGAAAACTGTGGCCTCTCTCTCTGTGCTGCTGTGAAACTCATCATTTTGTTCTTAAAATGTTCGTATTAACCCGCTCTACATGATCCTGGTATCTTTATTTTGCTATTTTGTCCATAAAACAAGATATGAACATTAATAACAGACAAATCAGGCGCCTTCTTTCCCTGAGGTCGCGCTCGCTAGCATTAGCAATAGGTTTGATTGACAGTGTTGTTATTGCCCGCTCTCTGCTAAACCAGCGTTGCGGAAGGGTCGTTACCTTCAACAGTCTTGCCACGGACTGGCTTTTTAGTTGCTTTGGTATTCGCGGTCAGAATTCCAAATATGAAACTCGGCTCCAAATTCGCCCTGTAACTGCTCTGGCCTCGATGAGCTTCATTTGACTGGAGCCGAACGCTGTGGGTGACGTCACACTCACTTAGTCCACTTCTTTACACAGTCTATGCATTTAACACATCTAATTTGCATTTATTCAATTACATGTGTTATTATTGTTCAAAAGTACCACAGGAAACATGCATTTTCACTGTGAGCAGGGTCGCCTTTCCACTGATCTGACCTGTAACTTGGCCTGGCAGTGTTACGTGCTTGTTTCCATGGAAATAGAAATATTTAATGCCATATTGTGGAACACACCACGCAACGCAATAACGTCTTTATGGGAACAAGCAAGTGAGGGACCCTCTACCAGAAAAGTTACATAGTGCACCTTTAATGTGCACTTAAATAACTAAAAAAAACAACTTAGGGTGCATTTGACAGATTAATATATTGTTGTAATTATTCCTTGTTTTGGTGGAACTGTACCTGTGGTGAATATTCATCATAATTTTATATCAGTTGCTGTGGCTGTTTGTGAAGAAATGGAAAAAACAAAAAGTTGCAGTGAGCTCTAAAACCTCTACCTATGACGTCATCAACACGGAAAATTTGATCCAAAATGCAGGGACAATTTATACACAGAGAAGGTGTTTTTCTGATGGTTTAAACATTGATTTAACACATGGTGTTATAATTTATTTTTATTTGTCAAACTATAACTATTGTGTAATTTAGGCAAGCTTTGGCTCATGTTAACATTATGGTTGCTAGGTAACATACCTCTAGGCATGTCATATCTGCTGCCCTTGTCCAACCAGGAAGTAAAATGACATACTTCACGAAATTGCAAAACCAGAAAAGATGTTTTAGTATAATCTTAAATATAATGATGCAAGCACGAACTGAAAATGCACAATAGCTAAAATCCTCCAGCTGAGGTCGTCCTGACCAAGACTAGCTCAAGGTCTGGAGATGGGTCCTCTACTCCTGACAGCACTGAAGGATGGATCAAATGCAGAGAATGAATTTCCCTCACAAGGTTTAATCGTTTCTATTTTGTATTCGTTCAAATACAGGGAATTTTTGGTTAAAAAATATCCTTGAAAAACATAACAATGAGTGGCTCACCTCATGGTGAGGGACCGGCCTCCTGCTGGTGCCCAGAGTCAGGACTAAACATGGAGAATCAGCGTTTCAGTTTTATGCAGCTAAAACCTGAAACTGTCTTCCTGAAGATGTGAGACAGGCCTCGACTTTGACAATGTTTAAATCCAGGCTCAAAACGGTTCTGTTTAGCTGTGCATATGACTGAAAGGTTTTTATTCTGCACTTTTCTCCTTTAATGTTCATTTTATGACGATTATTTATGTTTTGATTTGTTGTATTGTTTTTATTCTGACTTTTCTCCTTTAATGTTCATTTTATGACGATTATTTATGTTTTGATTTGTTGTATTGTGATTTTAATGTCTTTCTTATTCTGTAAAGCACTTTGAATTACTTTGGACACAAATTGTACTATACAAATAAACTTGCCTTTGTCTTGCCTCTCCACAGATATGACCTGTAACTTGGCCTAGTGGCATCACCTGCTTGTCTCCATGAAGAAATATAAAATATGGACTATACTATATTCTGAACAATGTAATATCATCTCCATGGAGACAAGCAGGTGGTGTCCGCTTCACCAGAAAAGTTACGCACATAGTAATGCACGTGTACATGAACCCACACTACCACATTAAAACTACTGACTGTGAAATAAAAACACAGTTACGCAGTGCTTCTTTAACACGCAAAAAGTTGATTTGTCCTAATACGGCTCTACTTAAACAGATTCATGCATTTCAGTGTGTTTGACATTTTAATCAAACACTGAAGTCTTGTATTTGTGATCCACGGCGTTGTAACGAGCAGACCCCTCACAGAGACACAGAAAGCTGCCGTTTTCTCGTCAAGATACTTTAATTAAATCTACAGGAAGTTAGACTCATCAGCAGAACATGCAAATGCAACTAATTTCTCAAACGAATTCTGCGCACACGTTCATTTTTCAACAGTTAACAACCTTTGTCTCAGGTGAAAATGAAAATTGAATAAAGATATTAGAGACTGGTAATTAGACGTGTAACTTAATAACAATTATACATCGTCAAGGCTTTTTTAAAGGTCTTAAATTACGCAAAATGTACTCTATAATGTTGTTACCTCCTCAAAAACATACCTGGAGTAGTGTTTTGTTTTGTTCACACATGTTTGAGTAACTTTATTATTAGTTTGCCTACATCTCCAAAGCTCAGAATGCTCTGTTCCACCTTGTGATGTCATGTAGTGGTAGTTATCTGGTATGTTCCACAGTATGGCATTAAACTTGTATATCTTGAATCTTCGAACCGCCTTTCATAGTTTACAAAATTGCTGTATGTAGGCCCAGACCAGTGGTGGGATGTAACAAAGTACAAGTAGTAAAGTACTGTACTTAAGTATACATTTTTGGTGTCTGTACATTACTTAAGTACATTTTAAAGTGGATACGTTTTACTTTTACTTCACTACATTTGAGAGCGGGTATCTGTACTTACATTTTTGAACTGGACAGAAAAATAAAAGTACTTTTCATTATTGTTTGGGACCTGGTGAAATAGCCTGAGGGTTTATTTTTTAAAAGTTCATAATCTGAGCAAACAAAAATATACAAATAAAAACAGATAGAAAAAAGCTACTGTTTCTGTTGAACAAAACTCAGCACAAATCTTTATCAAAATCACTACACTTGAAGCTTGATAAGACCTCGAAATCTGTGCAAAATACTTTGACTTTTTACTCTTTAAGTACATTTTTAAACGGGTACTTTAATACTTTTACTTAGATTTTTTCATGTGATACTTTTACTTTTTTTTGAGTATTTTTGCCCTGCTATCTGTACTTTTACTTAAGTAACAAAACTGAGTACTTCTTCCACCACTGGCATATACATCACAGCTCACTTGCCATAAAAACAGTACTGAAGCCGTCTGGGGGGGAGAAAAGCCGTCTTGATTTTCAGCCTTCCACGTTGTTGACCGTGCAGTGAAATAGATGGTTTGTTGAATTGCGGTGGAGCTTAGGGCCTCGGTGATGCTCAGACCCAGCCAACCCGCCCCAGTGTCTGCATGAGCGCTTTCTGTGGTCATTGTTTCAGTGATAAACAGCCCGAGGATCCTGGCACCGAAATGGGTTTGGGAGTCCAACGCGGGTACATGCACATTAGAAACGCTCTACCTGATTTTTATCATCTTAAAACCACGAGAAACAGAACTAGTTCATTTTAAACAGTTTGCCGTGGTCCAAAGTTATTCCTCGCTTATTTTATGCATTCAGAACATATTAAATATTCACGGCGATGAGTTTATAAGCGCTTTTCACAACTCTCAGAGACCAGGCGGAGGAAATGGGACATGGGAAAGCAACAGCTAGCATGCTAAGGACACACTTCCTGATACATGGAGAATAAAACATGTGAGTACAGGCCGTATAACAACTAACCATGAATGACAAAGTTACACTATAAAAATGACTTGGGTTCAGGATGTTGGTCTTAATTGTTACTAGTTCAGCAAAATGCATCTTGCCCATAGACTGTGTATATAAATGGACAGAGCTAACGCGCTAGCCGCCGTGTTCCAAATAGGAAGTGAGCGTGGACGCGCTTCCGGCTCCATCGGCTCTGGCTCCAATTCGCTTTTTATTGAAAAACTGTTGCCCCTCTCTCCGTAACTGCTGCTGTCAGACTCGTCTTGCCCCTCTCTCCGAAACTGCTGCTGTCAGACTCGTCATTTTGGTCTTAAAATGTTCGTATCAACCCGCTCTACGTGACCCTGGTGTTTTTAATTTGCTATTTTGTCCATAAATCAAGATATGAACATTAATAACAGACAAATCAGACGCCTTCTTTCCCCGAGGTTGCTCCCGTTAGCGTTAGCAACAGGTTTGATTGACAGCGTTGCTAAGCGCCCACAACTCCAGATATGTTTTTGAGGAGTTAACAACATTATAACGTGGCTAAAAGCTCACAAGAGTCAATTTTGCATAACATAGGACCTTTAACATCTCCATGGAAACAAACAGATGGCAGTTCCACCACAGAAAAGTTACACATTGCCTCTTTACATCCACAAAAACACCGTATTGTGTTAGTTGCTTGTATATTGCAGGTTGGTTTATAGTGAACCAATTCTCTTTTCCAACAACAACCTGGTCACAGAAGAGCAACAGAGCAGAGCCGTACCCACAATGCCCTGCTGCACAGACTGGGGTTGTGTTGGAGGGAGGGGTCTGCGGGTGAAATGTGTGTTCAGGTCTCACAGTGTTCACTCAGAGTGTCATTATTCAGTCATTAAAGGTGTTGTCATTCGTGAGGGAGGAGTGAGGTCTGTGCCTAAGCAATATGAAAAGAGAATGGAGAGAGAGAGAGAACTTCTACTAAAGATGAATATTAACATTAATACAGCAGGACAACTTCTACTACTACTACCACTAACTACTACTAATACTACTACACTTACTATTACTACTACTACTAACTACTACCACTACCTACTACTAATACTACTACAACTTACTATTACTACTACTACTAACTACTACCACTACCTACTACTAATACTACTACTACTTACTATTACTACTACATGAAAAGAGAATGAAGAGAGAGAGAGAACTTCTACTAAAGATGAATATTAACATGAATACAGCAGGACAACGTCTACTACCACTAACTACTACTAATACTACTACAACTTACTATTACTACTACTACTAACTACTACCACTACCTACTACTAATACTTCTACTACCTACTACTACTACTAACTACTATCACTAACTACTAATTCTCTTACTACTACTGCTATTACTACTATTAACTACTATCACTAACTACTACTAATACTACCACTACCACCTACTTCAACTAACTACTACTCCCACTAATTACTACTACTAATACCACTACTAACTACAACTACTATCTACTTCTACTAACTACTACTACCACTAATTACTACTACTAATACCACTACTAACTACAACTACTATCACTGCTACTGCTACTACTACTACTGCTGCTGTTACTCTTCCTCCTCCCACTCCTCCTCTTACTACAACAACAACAACAACTACTACTACTACTACTACTACTACTACTACTACTACTACTATTACTCCTACTGCTGCTGCTGCTACTACTTCTACTACTATGTTACCAATGAGGAGCTAAATGTAAAATGTTTTCTGTGTAACAGAAAAAGAAAAACACAGATGTGCTTTTTTTTGCATTATTCCATCACAAAAGGTGTTGTTGTTGTTGTTGTTATTTGACTTAAATCAGACTCAATCCCAACAAGGTTCAACATTTGACTTAAATCTCCAAGATCAGACTCAATCCCAACAAGGTTCAACATTTCATATTCTGTCAAACAGTGAGTTGTCTATAGAGTTTTAGGCCCCGGAAATGATGAGCTCCGATTGGCTCCTGGACAACTGCAGTCTGCTGAATAAATATAAAAAGGGAAGTCCGTCTTTGAAATTCCCCACACTATTTGACTTGATATTTGAGACAATATTTTGTTATTTGCAGTGGTGGAATGTAACAAAGTACAAGTAGTAAGTACTGTACTTAAGTAGAATTTTACAGTGGATACTTTTACTTCATTACTTTTGAGAGAAGGTATCTGTACTTTGTACTCCACAACATTTTTGAACTGGACTTAAAAGTAAAAAGTACTTTTACATGATTTGAGGAGTTATTTTGACCATGTTCGTGAAAACATCCAAGTTTTTCAAGTTCAAGTTTTGGCTTTGAGCAAACAAAAATAAATACAGAAATTCAACATTGATTCGTATTGTTACTGTGACCAAAATATGAATAATTTTTAAATCAACATCACTACATTTAACACTTTAACAAATGAACAGCTCTTGTGTGAAATACTTTTACTTTTACTCTTAAAGTACATTTTTAAACAAGTACTTAAATACTTTTACTTAATTAGATTTTTTCATGCGATACTTTTCCCTCTTTATCTGTACTTTTACTTAAGTAACACAATCGAGTACTTCATCCACCACTGGTTATTTGAGATATTTACTTTTATGCATTTTTGACATATATTTTGTATATTTGAGAGTTGTGTTTATTTCCATTTCCACAAACGTTTTAGCCAAAAGGTTAAGAAAATCACTTCATTATTCAACTGGTAGAATATTTTGGGTGAGATGAAAAACAAAATTTACAAATCAAAGAAACTTCTCAAGACATAAATACTTACAACTTCTTAAAGCTGCAATATGTAAATTATGTGGCTGAGGGTTATGTCTGGGTATGTCAGAAATGTTCCGCAGTATTGCATTAAACATATCTAACTTGCATTCATTCAATCACAAAGCATTCGTTAAAAAGCGTGCATTCTTACCGTGAGCTCTTTGTCTCGTTTGGATATATGTTTAAAGGTCCTATATTACGCAAAATGGGCTGTTCCACCTTATGATGTCACGAACTGAGCCTAAATATGCAGGGTTTGTGCGTTAAACATGTGTGAATAAAACAAAACACAACTCCAGGTCTGTTTGTGATGAGGAAACAACAATAGAACATAGATCAGAAAATAGAGTAATATGGGCCTTTTAATACCATTCTGTGGAACATCTCCCTGGAGATACAAAGGTGGCGTATCCATCACCAGAAAAGTTACACAGTGCAACTTTAAATGTAAATATTCTGAATTCAAGTTATCATTCTAACCATATATATTTTTGCTGGGGACTTTTGCAATACCAGCTAACAATATGAACGAGTTGATGTTTTGAAGTTAATCTGAGTTCTGGTATAAAAACCTTTAAAAGCCCCTCCATGTACTCCGTGTACTCCGTGTACTCCGTGTACTCCGTGTGTTTGGAGCTCAGAAGGAGACAGGGCCCATAGGGAGAGCCTTTTCAGGAGGAGACAGGGCCCATAGGGAGAGCCTTTTCAGGAGGAGACTATTTTTAAATAACAATTACATTTTATTACAGGGAGACTGAAACCGCAGCTCACTGGCCTTCGTCTGACTAAGTTACTATTACTTTACAATCCACTTTATTTACAGCACATTTGATAAACAAACCATTTCTAAGGTTACTCCTACTGCAACTGCGACTACTGCTGCAACTGCTACGACTACTACTACTACTGCTGTTGCTACTACCATTGCTACAGCTGCTTCTACTACTACTACTACTACTACTACTACTACTACTACTACTGCTACTACTGCTGCTACTACTGCTGCTGCTGCTACGACAACTACTACTACTGCTGCTAATGCTACTACTACTACTACAACTACTATGTTACCAATGAGGAGCAAAATCTATGTCTGTGTAAAAACGCAAATGTGACTTTTTATGACTCCTGTGCAGGGCCGTTGGACTGGGGGGGGTAAAGGGCACTGTTTACCCAGGGCCCAGTGCAGGGAGGGGCCCATCACAAAGTCTGTAATGTGCGTCTTTATTAGACAACAAGACGATTTATTCCCAGGGCCCAGGATTTGGAGTTACACCTCTGCTCCTGGGAGTTTGAATAGAGACTCGCTCTATAAACGACAGTGTTGTTGTATTGAGGCCGAGGCACAAACTCCAGCTCTGCTCCTTGTAAAGAAAAGATAGTGAGCATTGATCCACTCTGAGCAGAAGACATTTCCAAGGTGCTGCACAGAGACAGGTTAAACAATATTACTAATAAAACTAATTTTCTAAAACAAGAAAACCAGTCACATCCAATCAGAGAAGACCTTTACATAATAAATAAATAAAAACTATAAAATAAACATACTATTGGAAGATATAGAAGATGTACTGTATTTATCAAAGGAATGTTTTTTGTTTCTTTTTAATTAACACTTTAGCATTACCCATCACAGCTGTGCGTGTCCGAGTGCAGTACCTCGGGACCATAGACTGTATGTACTATAAATAGACTTAGCTAACCTGCTAGCTGCCGCGTTCCAAATAGGAAGTGATCATGGGCGTGGTCCGGCTCCATGGACTCCGGCTCTAGTTCACTTTCTAATGAAAAACTGTGGCCCCTCTCTCTGTTACTGCTGCTGTCAGACTCATCATTTTGGTCTTAAAATCTTCGTATTAACCCGCTCTACATGCTCCTGGTATTTTTATCACTATTTTGTCCGTAAATCAAGATATGAACATTAATGACAGACAAATCAGGCGCCTTCTTTCCCCGAAGCCGATCTCGCTAGAGTTAGCAACAGGTTTGAATGACTGCGTTGCTAAGTGCCTGCTCCCTGCTAAACCAGCGGTGCAGGAGGGAATGGAAGCTATCTTCAACAGCCTCACTCCAGATTGGCTCTTTGGTTGCTATGATACTCGCGGTCGCAATTCCAAATATGGCTCCTCTTCTCTCCTATAACTGCTCTAGCCTCGATGAGCTTCATTTGACTGGAGCCGAACGCTTTTGGGTGACATCACACTCACTTTGTCCACTTCTTTATACAGTCTATGCTTGGGACCCATCTCTATCTCTTTGCTGTGGTCAGGAGTAGCTGGGGCCATTATGGCATGTTTAAAGGAGAAATATAGTTAGCTATTTTGGCACAAATCTGTAGCTACATGTGAGCATGGTCCAGCAGACACTGTCGAATGTGGGATCCTCTTACAGAGACTAGAGGACTGAGAGGGCATCTCTGGTACGGCACTAAACTGATTCAAGTCCTATCTAGAAAACAGGGAGTACTTTGTTGAAAATGAAAAATGTGTCTCAGATAAAATGTCCCTGACCTGTGGGGTGCCCCAGGGGTCAATCCTGGGACCCCTTTTGTTCAATCTCTACATGCTGCCGTTAGGCCAGTTAATACACAGCAACAATGTGTCCTACCACAACTATGCAGATGACACTCAGATCTACGTCTCACTGGCAGCAGGTGAATATGGACCAGTGGATTCACTCTGCCACTGCATCCAACAGATCAGTGTGTTGATGCAAAACAACCTTCTCCAGCTAAACTCAGACAAGACTGAGGTCATAGTCTTTGGCCCACAGCAGTCACCTCCAGTCTCTCTCTCTAAAACCTTCAAATCAGGCTAGAAATCTAGGGGTTATAATGGACTCAGACTTGAACCTTAACAGCCACATCAAATCAATAACATCTGCAGCTTTTTACCATCTAAAAAACATTGCAAAAATCAAAGGTACACTGTCAAATGATGAATATTTGTGATTTATTTATGTTTTGATTAGTTGCATTGTGATTTTAATGTCTTTCTTATTCTGTAAAACACTTTGAATTACTTTGTGTAGGAATTGTGCAATACAAATAAACTTGCCTTTGCCTTGCCAGAGCTGCACTTTAAGGTGGTGTTTACGGTGGAGTTAGGCTTGTGATAAACTTGCAAATCGGGCGTGTATTCAATCACAAAAACTACACTGAAAAGCATTCGTTCTTACTGTGAGCTGCTCATCTCCATGGAGATTTGTCTGATACGTTGGTTTGATGCCTTACTGTGGAACATTCCCAGCAAAGCAATAACACCTCCCTGGAGACAAGCAGGTGCTGTACAGGCAGGAGGAAATCAGCACTGCAGTTTTAAGTTTCTTGTAGGAGCTAAAGTTTGAACTGTATATATACTGTATATATACTGTATCTATGCAGTCTATGGTTTGAATAGACTCACTTTATAAATGACAGTGTTGTATCGAGGCCTGAGGTACAAACTCCAGCTCCGTGTAATCCAAAGGACTGTGAACATTGATCCACTCTGAGCAGATGTATCAAAGCAAGAACACAACACCAGTGACACGTGTGTACTCTGTCAATATGAGCAGAGCTGGTGTCAATGACGCCCTGGATGTAAACAGGGAGGAGGCAGAGGATGTACGGCTATTTTAATAGACCCACAGTGCACGGCTGGGACGATTTTGTTTATTAATTTAGGTTTACAGGCGTCGCATATTAAACAGAGGAGTTATTGACCTCTCAGGAACGCCAAGGATAATTTAAATGAAATATGAAACTCTAATAGAATCAATGAAAAGTCATAAAACATGATGCATACATAGCAGCTTAGTCTTGGCCTGTATCTGCACGTGCACTTCCCTCCAGCGTCAGGCTACATTTATTTAGGATACATTTATTTATTAAACGGTTTTCACATTTGGAGAGGGAGATGGAAACTTGAAACGATAGTTGCTATAAATTGTATGTCCTGAAAGTATAAAATCCATAGTGTGCGTAAAGCCACTGGCTCTGACGTAAAACCCCTATATCCCACGCAAAATGACGCTCCATGACTTGGCTAATGTTCGTAGAATGGACATTTATGGGACATTTATGGAACCGTCCATCAGATCTAGACTAGTGGATAGTTTGGATACGATTTGTCCATTTTTTGTTGGCATTAAAGGAATTAGATTTATAATGTCACATTTAACAACGTCTTTATTTTTGCGTCTTCTGGTAGTTCAATAGAAGCTTTGCAAATAAAGCATCTTTATTGGAGTGGTTAAGTTCATGTTTTTAGGCAAATTATCCAGATACAGGTAATAAGTGCCGCACGAGCGTGCGTAAAGTGGATGCAGCGTGCGCGCAGCTCTTCACTGCGGGATCAGCTGCTGCCGGACACGTATCTCGGAGCTGAGGAGAGTATGGACCTTTTTCTTTTGCATCAGATATTTGTAAATGTTACACAGTGTAGCTTTTCTGACTGGGAGCGTTACGCACTACTGAAATGAGAGGCTCTGATCACAGAAGGTGATCGCTGGTTTTGACTTTTTGGATGTGTCTCTTGGATATGCGCTGCTCCGGTGAGAGAATCTGAGCGAGGCGCGCGGGGACCGTTGGGCAGGAGCCGGGTCTGGTCTGACAGTTGGCGGACAGAGTCATGGAGAAGTGCCTCTTGTTTGTGCTGAGCCTCGCCGCGGTGTGCGCGCTGCTGCGGGCGCAGAACGACACGGAGCCCATCGTCCTGGAGGGCAAGTGCCTGGTGGTGTGTGACTCCAACCCGGCCGTGGACTGGAAGTCCTCCTCTCCGCTCGGGATCTCCGTGCGCGCGGCCAACTCCAAAGTGGCGTTCTCCGCGATCCGGAGCAACAACCACGAGCCCTCCGAGATGAGCAACAAGACCCGGATCATCTACTTCGACCAGGTCGGTGTACTTTATTTAAGACTAAATGTATTTAATGATTAACTACAGTGTTTTATGTAGTTTGCCCTTTTATAACTTCATTTTACACGTTGTCTAATACAAATGAATCACACGTAATCTAATCGTTCAGGAGCCG
>JACM01007614.1:0-17285 GCA_000787095.1 Periophthalmodon schlosseri
ATTATCTCTCAAGTAACAGTAACTACAGAACAACTCTTTACCAACTACGACTAGTAATTAGTACATACATATACATAGATCAATTTATAGGCCCATCCAGGATATCAGAGAGACCGATATTTTGGAGCCGATACCGATCCAGCAAATTTTGATTGGAGTATCAATTATTTGTATTTTTTATTCTTTATCAAAACCAATTGACCAATCGCATACTTAAATCCTTCAATATGGAGACACTGCAATTTCCTTTTACATATAGTTTACACCAGTCTACCAAAAAAGTTACATCGTGCATTTTTAAATGGATAACTAATTCAAAATATTGTAGAAAATGTATGCATGCTACATATACCATGCGCTACTGTTCAGCTGGCTCTGCTTAGACAGACTTCATTCACTCCATGTGTTAAATAGCTACTACTACTTACAATAAACACATTCTGGTGTTTTACCGAGAAACATAACATTTTGACAGAAAATGGGGTGAGCTTTACACAAATGGTGCAAAAGCCGTCAGATCCAGACAAATGTAAACATCTGCCTAGTGTCAGCTGTGTGCTAACCCCAGACTCAACAGAGGCCGCAGACAGAGCACTCAGCCACAGCAGCATGGGACCAAAGAGAGTTACAGCACAGGGGAGACGTACAGGCAATGCACAGAGGGAAGTTATTTAACACTACACTACTGTCAGGCACACAGCTCTGACCAATGCTGAGGTCTGAGTGATCAATGTGTTCACTACTAAACCACCATTAAAGTTGTCACATTATGCATCATTTCATGTTATAAAACTTGAAGTGGTGCTTATGTATAGAAAACTTGTTATTCTGCATCAGCTCCACTGAAAAGTAACTAATTACAATTACTCAAGCTACTGTAACTGAGTTGATTTTTGGGGGTACTTGTGCTTTTTTGAGTTGATTTTTAAACCTGTACTTGCACTTGTAATTAAGTTTACATCTAGCATTGAATGGTAATTGGATTTGGCCAAATGTTATAAAATGGTTACATTTTGCATACTAGGTCTCCAAAAAGAATTTAGTCTGGTCATTGTTTAGTTATTTTGGCAGTTTTTCCTATGCCTTCTATAATTTTTAACATTATAAACCACCAACGACAAAAATACTTTATCATTCAGACGTTTTAGGTTGATAAAATTTTGCGTTATTCAAGAAGTTACACTTGTAACATCCATTCACCAAAAAGATTTGGGTGACGCAGAGCAACTTTGTCACTTGATTTTCAATTTGTGTGACAGAGGTGGAAACTTGAGTCAGACTTGAATCACTATTTTGAGAACTTGAGACTTGACTTGATAAAATGGACTGACTTGGGACTCAACTTGAACTTGAAGGCCAGTGACTCAGGACTTGACTCGGACTTGAGCCCAGTGACTTGGGACGACTTGATGCTTCTCAAAAAACAAAGTTTTTAGAAAACACATTTTTATATACAGTTGATATTTCCTGTGCTTAATTTTACTGGAACAAACTGGAACATGTATCTCCCTACTTTTCTATTTGTTATTAGGAATGTAACAATAACTCAAATACTGCGATATCGTATCGTCAAATGTCTTACAATAATACTGGGGGCTGTCACAATAAACTGGATTAGAAGCTTCCTTGCCTAAAGTCATTGTTTTGTTGCAGCGATAGCTAAAATACAGAGGGAACTACATAGACCATGATCGGCAAACTGCATGAAGAAATAACTTATTAAGCACTTTCAAATAATAAAAATGTCTTATGGATTATGACAGTACTGACAGGTCTTGTTGAGGCATTTAAAAAGCAAAAAAAAAAAAAATATATATATATTGTGCCCTTGACTTTGGACTCGCCTTGGACTTGCCTGTCTTTGACTTGGGACTTGACTCGGATTTGAGGGAAAAGACTTGAGACTTACTTGAGACTTGCAAAACAAGGACTTGGTTCCACCTCTGGTGTGTGACTGAAATTATTTTAAGATTATTTAAATGTTTTTATTGACTTGTATTGTGATTTTAATGTGCCCTATTGCTGTGTACAAATTGTGCTCTACAAATAAACTGGCCTATAAGTCCATTCTAGGTAGAGTCTTTTGACAATCCCCTGATTTGATAAATTTTAAATTAATGGTTATGGCGATAACCTGGCCAGCAAAATGAATTCTTGCGATATTTGTGAGTTCACAAACTCCCAAGAATCCATCTGTACCCGCTCCCACTGTTGTGATTTCCTGGGCCACCAGTGGTTCAGACCAATCACAGGAGAGCATTGTGGTTTGGGCAGAGCCAAAGGTTCCAAACATACCCAAACACTTCAGATGGACATACTTCAACCTATTTTGTCAGATATACAAACTATTTTGTTTGTGAAAAACATACACAGGGTACATGCTTTGTACATTTGTGTACAGGAAAGAGAAGCTTCAGATATTCATCACCTTTTCATGATCACTTTAAAGAGGGAGTATTTTACTTCTATGGGGTATTAACTGCTAACACATTACATATTTAGATAGCCATGTTATCTTTTATTTTTTTGAAAATGCTATATCCGTCAAAAACAACATACTATTATGTTTTATACGTTTCACTTTCATTTTTGGCACGCTGAGTCTCACCTCCCTTTGCTCTCCCCACTAAGTCACCCTCCCCTTCAGAGCATTATCACAACCCAATCAGTGTGCATCCCTCTAATGAAACTACTGCACATTGCATCAGGTTTATCAAGTTGTTGTGTACAGTTTTGTATCATACTTTTGTACATTTATGGAGAATTGACATCTAAAACCTATTCATGAATGTTTTTGATGAGGTAACAATGTTATAATACGGTAGAAAGCTAAAAAAAAAAAATCAATATTACATCATATCCCTTTTTTAAGCGAGCGGTGTTTCAGACTGCTGCGTAGAATTCAATTTACAGTTGTACACATATTAATGTGGCAAGAGCCAGGTTATTGTGGTGATGCTGTAGCTTGCCTTTATAACCCAGCTGCACAAGAATATAAAATCATATGTGTATTGTATAACAGTTCAAAACACAGAGAAAGCCCAGGCATCTGCAGACAGTTTTATGATGAAGTGTGACTCTTCTAATCCACAGACACACACAGGTACACAGAGCACATTCCTCAGGCAAACAATCTGGAAGACAAGGCACAGGGACAAGTCTCTTCTCTACAGCACAGCAGCCAGGGGCCCAGCGGGGGACATGTGCACGCACACAGCAGACAGAGAGGCCTAGTGGTGGAATCTGGAGGTGAAGCGGACAGCTCCAAGCGTCTGTGTTTTAGCTGCCTTTACAGGCTGTGAAGTGTGAGAGTTTGGGTGTTTCAAACAGGGGAAAGTGTCCAGAGACAGAGCTGTCACCTGAGCCTCACTGTGCTGGGAGCAGAAAAGGTCTGGAGTCTTCTACAGACCAGGAGGACAAAATTCAACATTTTATCTGCTAAAGATGGAAAATACGTTCTACAATATTCAGACTATGGTGTTGTGGGATGGCACTCATAGAATCACACGCAGGACCCATTTATTCCTACAAGTAAAACAATAAGTGATCTACAGTATGGACATAGACTGACAGTGCTTCAATGTTGAAAAAATTCACGTAGGTCCAGGGAACATTCACATAGACGCATACTGACTCACAACCCCAGACATAACAGCAAGCAGAATGCTAACAGAAAAGGCGGCCAGCTGTATGTTCCCACATTTGTTAGGAATTTTTTAAAGCGTTCTATGTTCCCACATGCCAAGGTTAGGCTTCTGGTTAAATGGCCCATATTACGCTATTTTCTTTCCCTGCTAATTTAGGCAGAAAACACTCTGTTCCCCCTTCTGATGTCATGTGATAATACAGGTGGTCCACTGTTTTTAAACTCCATACACCTTCACTAGAATCATTTGGGTGATTTTCAACCCTGGAATTGCCATCTCTACTGAACTAAAGTTACAGTACATGACATCACAGGATTTTGACAGTACATGACATCACAGGGTCATTTTGAGTTTTGGAGATGTAGACAGACTAATAATAAAGGATTAGTCAAACATAGTACTACAATGTCCACCATAATGGCTTTGCTCTGTTGTTTATCCACCATCACAATGTCCAGTTGGTTCACCATCACCATTCTGTCAGTCTGTATCTGGAAGTCCCATAGGATCTTGGCTCGATCATTCTCCACTACAAAGCAAAGTACACTACCTGGCCAAAAAAGAAGTCGCCACCAAAAAAAAAGGTCACACACTCTAATATTTCGTTGGACCGCCTTTAGCGGCATGCATTCGCTGTGGCATTGTTTCGATAAGCTTCTGCAATGTCACAAGATTTATTTCCATTCAGTGTTGCATTAATTTTTCACCAAGATCTTGCATTGATGATGGTAGAGTCTGACGGCTGTGCAAAACCTTCTCCAGCACATCCCAAAGATTCTCAATGGGGTTAAGGTCTGGACCCTGTGGTGGCCAATCCATGTGTGAAAATGATGTCTCATGCTCCCTGAACCACTCTTTCACAGTTTGAGCCCGATGAATCCTGGCATTGTCATCTTCATCATCTTGCCATGCCCGTGCCATCAGGGAAGAAAAAATCCATTGATGGAATAACCTGGTCATTCAGTATATTCAGGTAGTCAGCTGACCTTATTCTTTGAGCACATACTGTTGCTGAACCTAGACTAATTATCCAATAGGAGGCTCGTACTTATTTGCTTAGTTAAATCCAGGTGGTGACTTTTTTTTTGGCCAGGCAGTGTATTTTAGATTCAGAACTTAAGTCCAGTTTTTAGGTATAGAACTGTTCAAAAACTGACTGCATGATATTATGATTATGATTATGTTGTAAATGCTAAACAGATATGATAGAACACAGTAATGCACAAAGCTCCTCAGTGTTTTTAAAGCCCAATCAGGTGACGCCACCAGGTCAAGTCAAAGGTCAGATCTGTTGAGAGCCAAACCGTCTCACAGTTTGAATTTAGTAAAAAAAAAAAACCACATGTGTAAATGAATATTTGCAAGATGAATAGGCTTAATGCAAAATTGTGTTATAAAGTTTAAAAACTACTCAGTGTGCCAGCCAGTTGACCACAAGGGCAGCCAACCACGACCATGGGAACCACTGATTCACAGCTGGAGCAGGAAGATTCAGGTGAGGAGGGAGAGGAGGGAAGAGGGGGTAGGGTGAGGGGGGTATGGGGGGAGAGAGAAGAGGATCCAGGGTGACCTCAGAGCCACAGGCCCCTGACCGCACAACAAACACTGTCTACTCACTGCTGTGTAATTGACTGCTAATTAGTGAAAAGCCTGACCCCCCAGTCTATGTCTACGAGACTTGTCATTCAACCAAGACCAAACCATCTCCAGGTTTCTAGTACATTCGATTTTGATACTAAGAAATAGACTTGATACCACGATAATACTAAAAACACTATTTATTTAGACAATAGAATTAGATTTTAAAGAAAAAAAAATACTTCCTTTTATATTACCATGTGGTCTTATATCTGTGTAATCCCTCAGTCGTCCACGTAGGTTCCATAGTGGTCCATGGGCGTATACTAGTCTATATGGTCTTAGCCTTGATCTGATACAGCTCAAGATCATTCTAAAGCTGTTCAAGAAAGGTTCATTTTTGTCCAGTGAATGGGACATTTTTAGTATCAATACTTGCTCAAATGAGTATCTAGTTTCGATACTAGTTTTAGTATTGATTAAAATTAGATTTTCGATACTTTTGACAACCCTACTATAAACCTACTACTCCTCGGTCTAGCTCAGGACATTGTACAGACCCTTTCCTTGCAGATTTAAAGGTGCGCTTTGTAACTTTTCTAAACTAGGCTTCACCACCTGCTACTCTACTCTGCAACTCTATGAAGATGTTATTGCTATACCTTTTATGAGCAGGGTTGTATCTTCTTAAATCTGACATTTAACTTGTGTTGGTGGTGTCAGCTCCTTGTCTCCATGGAGATAAATAAGTTTAATACCAGAATGTGGATCATTACTTGCGTGGCAAATCCAGACTCAGATCTCTCTTTATTTTTTTATACAGAGGGATATCAGTCTGGTCACCACTCCCTCCGTTGCTCCTCAAGCCAGAACCAGACATGATCGTCCAGTTAGATTTATTTATTTCAGTGCTGCATGTGAAATTAACTGAATAAAGTGAAATTTCTTTCACCTCTGATTAATGGGGGGTACTTTACTTCTGATGCATAATATATTTAGATCGTCGTCATATTTTGTTGTTTTGCTATATTCGCCGAAAACAATGTATTAACATGTTTTATAAGTTTCACTTTCGTTTTTGACACTCTAAGTCTCTCCTCCCTTTGTTCCCCATGTTAAGTCACTTCCCCTTCAGAGCACTATCACAATACAATCAGCATACATCCCGCTAATGAAACTACTGCACATCACATCATGTTTGTCAAGTTGTTGTGTACAGTTTTGTATCATACTTTTGTAAATCTATGGAGAATTGTTGTGTTGGAGCATGGATGACATAGGCTTGTGGGCTGAGCATTGCATAGAATCTTACAGCTAACCTAAGAGATCGCTAGATTACTCAAACATACATGGATGATATATAAAACCTCTTAAGACATGTTTTTGATGAGGGAACAACGTTATATAATGGAAGAAACCTAAAAAAGTGATATTTTTGTCCTTTCTTTTTTACTCGTAAACAACCATATTTGTTTTGATGCAGACGGATCATGTATGATTGGCTAATCCACTTGTCAATCACACCCATCTGAACTCGGGGAGATTCAACACTAACCAGACTCACATCTTTGTAAAGTAGTGTGTATTCTGGATCCCAGGCAAACCCCGTGGTCCAAATGGAAAACAAAACCGAGTAAATATCATGTATCTTCATTTCAAACTCAAATTGAACACAGCTTTAGAGACACATCTAAAAAAAAAAAAAGATTCAGTTGGATCTATTTTTTGGCCCTAGATTGAATTCCACACTAATCACTACGCAGGTATGAGAAAGCGGTGCGTTTACACAGCTGAGATGAAGGGACAGTCAGATACACTTCAGATCTCCCAGATGAAGGCCAGCAGATCAGGCATGCACACAGAGTTCCTGGGTGAAGAATGCACTAAGTCTGAGATGTGAAGTGCCTTTTGGAGCTCTAACAGAAGCAATCAAACTCCACGACTTTGCGCTTCTCCTGAATTTACAAACTGCAGGAACGCTTCAGAGCAGAGACAGGCCATCCGTCGACAGTGCTCTTCTGTCACATGATTTGTCTCTGGAACCTCTCCCCTCTCCAACTGCTCCTGGAGGACTATGTGATGAGTATATCAGGGAAAAAAAGAACAAGTATACAACACCAACAAGGTATGACAGATTTTTAGACTTTGTTAAAGAGCCCATATTGTGCTATTTTTTTATCTATGTTATAATGTTTCTTTATCACAAATATACCCGGAGTTGTGTTTGGTTTTATTCACACGTTTAACACACAAACCTTGCATATTTAGGCTGAGTTCTTCTCTCAAATGGAAAACACTCTGTCCCATCATGTAAGCTGAGTTCTCTCTCAAATGGAAAACACTCTGTCCCATCATGTAATGTCATGTGGTAATACAGGAAGTGCTCCACTGTGTTTTTAAACTCCATCCATTCACTGGAATAATTTCTATTTTATTTCAGGATAATTTCAGCTCTGGAAATACAAATTTCTACTGAACCAAAGGTAAAAGGTAGATATTAACTTGAAAATTGCCACTTCATGACATCACAAGGTGGAACAGAGCATTTTGAGCTTTGGAGATTAAGACTAATAATGAGGATGGAGTAAACCAATGAGTATTACTCAAACGTGTGAATGAAACAAAACATAACTACGGGTATGTTTTTGAGGGGGGAACAACACAAGAGTCAATTTTGTATAATATAGGACGTTTAAAAGAGATCTATTATGCATAATTTAATAACCATGTTAAGTTGTCCCCCCTTCACATTTACCCACTCAAAGTTGTATTTAGAGTGATTCATGCATGTTTGAGTAATATTTTTTTCTCCTGTATTCAAGACGTCATTGCTCTGATTTGCCCCTGTTTTCACCACCACCGTTACACACTCACTGCTCTGTACTTGGTTCTCCAATTATATTTTCGGTGATACGCATGGGATTCGGCAGCGTTGCGTAGGCATTTTGGCACAAATAAAATGAAATCTGCTGCTCGCAAGCTCGATCTGTGCCTATCATATGAGAGGCACACAGCATGGGGCAGTTTGTTGTAATGACATTTGTAAAGGGACAGGTGGGGAGTTGTTTATTTACTTTAAACACTTTGTTTATTTTCATATAATACAAAAAAAATGCTAAAAACATTATGACAGAAGTTATTATTATTATATTATTTTAACATAGCATGGAACCCGACCCTCCGACACAGAAAAAAAACATTAAAAAATCATGGATGTAGCAAAATTAAAAAAAAAAAAAAAATTCAAAACAAAACAAACACACAAAATGGGTTGGTTACATGCATTCAGTACAGCCCCAGCTATTAAACAAAGGAATTACAGATAATCAAAACTGCTATGACACAGGGCATCCATCAAAGTATTATATCCAATTTTTCTTTTGCATATTTAAGGTTGCCAGATAAAAAAAAAATGTATTGGATTGCCTGTTAAGAATGTGTCTGATCTTTTCCATTTTCATAAAATATAAACGTTAATCCATTGTGAGTGTGATGGATGCAATGCATTTTTCCAGTTTAAAAGAACTAGTCTAAGAGCAAGGAGTGTACAGTAGGTGACAAAGTATGGTTGTTATTTGTCCAGGGGATGAGACTTCAACATAATTCTAAAAAGAGCCATCACTGGACAAGGATCTAAGGGAAGCCTTAAAGTGCCTGACAGTGTCTTGAACATTTGTTTCCAAAAAGAGACCAATTTGGTACTCCTGAATGTGTGAAAGTATATTAACCTTATTCTGCCCCGCCCACTTTTTCCGCAAATGCGACTAAACCGCGCTTTCTTTGTAGTGGTTCTTCCGGTTAAGTGGGAATCACGTTCCTTTCAATAGAAAATTTGGGAAAAGTAATATGATATAAAGTAGGTTGGTTTGTGTCAAATGTTCAATGTTTATGTGCAACAACAAGTCAACAATGCACTGTCTGGGCAGCTTTAAAATCAAATCAATCAAAACGCCTTTGTAGTCCCTATAGAACTTATTTCCTGCCAAGATCGGCAGTATGCAATATAATACAACCTGATTCACCGAATATGGTGAATATCTTTGTTATTTTAAATTTGGATAAGTGTTGGGGAACCTTCTTTCTAGTCTATCTTTTGATCGATGAACTCGATGTTAGTTGTTACAATATTTCCTGATCTATATTATAATGTTGTTTCCTCATCAAAAACATACCGGCAGTTGTGTTTTGTTTTGTTTTGTTCACACATATTTAACACACAAATCCTGCATATTTAGGCTGTGTTTTTTGCTCAAATCGAAAACACTCTGTTCCACCTTGTAATGTCATGTGGTAATACAGAAAGTGTTCCACTGTGTTTTTAAACTCCACGCACTTTAACTAGAATCACTGGGATTATTTCAGATCTGCAAATGCCAGTCTCTACTGAAGTAAAGGTAAAGGTAGCTGTTAACTTGAAAATTACTTCTTTATGACATCACAAGTTGGAACAGAGCTTTTTGAACTTTGGAGGTATAGACAGTAAAGATAATAAGATAATAAAGGGTTACTCAAACACGTGTGAATGAGTATGTTTTTGAGGAGGTAACAGCACTATAACATTCTTTGAAGCTCACAAGAGTCAATTTTTCGTACTATAGGTCCTTTAAGTAATTTTAGATTGATATTGCAGTTTAAAATCACAGATCCACAGTTGTCATAGATTATAACGATATTGCAGACAAAAGCACAATATGTCTTCTTTAAAGTAAAAAAATAAAAACAAGCATGTGTTTTCACCAGAAAAAAGTGATACCTTTTTAAAATAAATAGCCTAAAATGGCAGAGGACCACTAGAAGAAGCCCACGTACCACAGTTTGTGAAACGTATGGTCTATAATAAGAAAACAGACAAAAAAGTGGCAAAACACATGACACAAACTTGCACTCAAATCTGACAAACCTTTAACCTTGAACCCAAACCAAGATGGATTTTGGATTGCCAAAATATGATCTGCTATCGTAAGAGCACTCAACATTATTGGGTTGAATTATTGTTCAGGGGTACAGCAGGAGGATTAAACCAATGTGCATATCTTAGGTTAATGTGGAAAATGTAGAAACCCACCCAGACACAGGCAGAAGAAGGACAAGACATACCAAAGAGAATTGAACCAAGGCCCATCTTGCTGTGAGACAAGCCCAGGTTATGTCTACTGCACCATGCAAGTTGAAACAAAAATCACCGTCCACTGTGAGACATATGCGTGTGACTGTCTTAGTGGTGAGTTTATGAAGGTTATGTCATCATTTGGGAGAACATAATATACAAATGAAATACAGCTACAACTGAATCATTTATTGGATGAGATGGACAGCAAATGCAGCCAAATGGGATCAATGGGATTGGCACAACTCATGACAATGTAAAGAACCTCTCAGCCAGAACTAGGTGCCTGAGTGGCTAGTATTCTGATCTCACAGCAAAAAGGTCCCGGGTTTGACCACCTGGGTCTTTCTGTATGGAGTTTACATTTGACAGCAGCCCCAGTGGCATTAAAAGGTGGGTCAAATGTGGAGGATTCCATGGTAATAGAAAGTTAAAACCATACTTTGGAACATTCTGAAGTTTTTTTGCCGTACTGTGGAATATCATAGCCAAAAGAACAACATGTCCATGGAAACAAGCAGGAGGAGACACCAGGCCAAGTAAAGAATCAGTTTTGTGGAGATGCAAGCCTGCTCAGGGTAAGCTTTTCAGTGCAATAAAAGCAACCAAAAAGTTGCACACTGGCTTTAAAGTGTACCTTAACAGTAGTTCTCAAGCAATTCTCACCAAGAGCCACATAATGGCATGTTATCATTGGTTCACTTTAGAATGGAGTAGATACTAGGTCGGGTCCACTTAAGTTGATTGGATAAGAGAGAACGCAGACTCAGGTGAAAATAACAGAGAAAAAAGCAATACAGAAAATAATCATTTCTGCCATTTCTATGAAATAAATGAAGAAAAAGTTA
Organism: Periophthalmodon schlosseri; assembly: GCA_000787095.1. Taxonomy (NCBI): domain Eukaryota; kingdom Metazoa; phylum Chordata; class Actinopteri; order Gobiiformes; family Gobiidae; genus Periophthalmodon; species Periophthalmodon schlosseri. The sequence continues at coordinate 11,181 of JACM01007614.1, forward strand.
AGGATAAACCAGAAGATAAAACTTGGAATTAGTAAACATCTTTTTGTGAACTGCTGAGATCCTAACTATTATGAGTCTATGCAGTCAGAGAACACTGGTGAGACTGGGCACCATTCAGGAACCAGCAGAAGATATGACAACAATGATTAAGAACCCAACTCCATAAAATAATAAACTGCACATAACCAATACTTTTATACTTCATTTCATGCACACTTAAACTATGTAACAACCTCACAGGCTAACACAATTCTGTCCCAAAATATGCTCCCGTGCATGGGGGCAGAGAGCAGGGTTCTGGGACGGTGGAGTCAGTGCGGTCCTCTCAGAGTGACCACTGTAAACATGTAAACAAACACCGTGCAGACTTGTAAACACTTGTACATGCTTGGTTTGGTGGGACTGGGCATGATGGATGAGCTGCCCACAGAGGAGTTGCGAGTGCCAGTCAGAGGAGCTGAGAGCCGGGGCCCGTCCATGTTCTCAGAGGGACCAGGCCAATGGAGAGAGGACCAGTGCAGTACTGTAGGGCACGTTCGTATTTTTTAGTTTTTGTCTGTGTATTTACGGGTAGGCTGATACGATAACAAATTTTGAAGTAGCGATATATTGCTGAAAACAATATAGGTTATAATTGGGAAACCAAACCATAAAGCAAAATTATTCACAAAAAAGTATTCTAAATGTACAGATAATGCTAAATATTGTTGAGCTGTATAAATGAATAGCAGGACACAGCACTTAAGCAATTAGGTTGTGTAATTTTAGTTCATAATTCAACCTTCTAAAGCTCAAATCTTATCATATTGTAGAAAAAATAACCAAAAATTTCCCATTACAACAAAGAAAAAGTACCACGATAAATTTTACCCCCAAAAATTATTGTTCCATTTATAATATATTGAACAATAAGTCGATATAGTAATTACTGTGACAGGCGTATTTATGGTTTTTGTATTTGATGTTTGGAAGCCAACTCCAACTGTAAACCAAATCTTTCTGTGGGTATAAAGTTACCTGAACCTACCTGAACCTGAACCTGGTAATAGTACAATTTTATTTTCATAGTCATAGCCAAGTCAGAATTAGTTTTGTCATAAGGAGAGTATTATTGTGAATATTTTGCGTTTGAGTAGTTGTTACAGCTGTGTTTCTTTTGCCTGGCAAATCCGGAATGATATCTGTCTGTATTTTTTATACAGATTGATATCAGTCACACCTTCATAAAGTATTGAAGAAGTGTGTATTCTGGATCCCAGGCAAGTGATTCTTAAGAGTCAGGACAAAACATGTTTTGGAAATGATTTTTGTCAAAAGGATTCTACATTTTTGAGAGTTATTTATCTTTGTTAGGTAATGTCTGTACTGAAATGCTAAGGATCAGGTTTTAAATAATAAACAAAAAAAAAATATTGTGAATTGTGTCAGACACACTAAAACACATACAGTTTGATTTATTCCAATCCAGCAAACAATTTTGTTTGTTATTGCAGTATTGTGGTAAAATATTTGTCAACAAATTGCAGTGTTTTAGACAGACAAGAAATGCCAATTGGTTATGGTTAAAGGTGAAATTTTTCTGGTGAAGCACATTTGCCAGGCTTCAGCGACCCAACCCTCACAAGAGTGTCTAAAAAAACTCCCAAAACCCACGGACTGTATGGCATGGCTTTTTTTTCCACTGTATTTATGAAAGAAGTACTCCTCCGATGACCCTCCTCTCTCTTTCACACAAATAGAAGCTCCACAGAGGGCTGATGGCTTTGGATATGAAAATTTCTCACAGAAATCCAGGACTTTCAATAGAATTATTCTGAAATCAATACGTTTTACATGAAAATTGCTCTGGCCAAACCCACAGACAGTGTTTTTTAACACTGTGGTGAAGGGCTCGCCATCAGCTTGTATTCATGGAGATGTTATTGCTTTGCATGCATGTTCCACAGAGAGACATTAAACTTATCTATCTCCCTGGAGTACAGTGTAACAGTACTCTTACTTGAGTAATATATTGTATATATAACTCCAGTAAGAGTAATTGTTACGTCAGTTATTCTTACAATTACTCTTACTGGAGTTTCTCCAATACTTTTTACTCATAGTTGAGTTCTCTGACCATAACTATACTGTTCTGTACTGTACAGTACTGTACTGTTCTTTAAGATAATATTATCTAGAATAAGTACAAACTTATTCTAGATAATATTATTTTGAAGTAACATTACTACTTCACCCACCTCTCACAATAACTAGAGAAGATCAAGTTTATCAATGAGTTGATAAGCTTGTGACAAATCAGGACAGCACACTGGGCAAAAACAGTTTTTGTAGTACTAATACACCAACACGTGGAAATCAGGCTGAAGTTCTGTCTGACCCCTCCTCCTCTTCCTACTCTTCCTCCTCCTCAACTTCCTCCTCCTCCTCTTCTCCTGGTCGTGACACAGCTGTTTTGATGGAGCCCACTGGATGCTGCAGGAGGGTAATCCCAGATTTCCTCCTCTCTCAGAGCTTAGCCTGCGGCTCGGCTAATGGCCCTCTTCTCAAATGATCGCTTTGCTACACCACTTCAGAAGGAGGCAGGCTGCGTGAAATTCAATTATCCACACACGCTCCATGGCCTGCGCAGAGACAGACTGGGGCGTTAATCCTGCTCTCCTGTGCTGTCCCGGAGTACACCTCTGCACCCCATCCTCCTCACCCCCTGTCCTGACGCTGGCCTGGCCTGAACTGCATTTCCCAGAAGACTTTGCCCTCATCTGCTTTTTGTTTTATCTAATCCATTATTTCACTAATAAGATAATTTCTACATTTGAGCCTATGTTAAAATCCTGGATGACATCTTATATTAGATTATGCAAACCATACACCCAGAGGTAGTACCTAGTTACATTTACTATAGTAACTTAACTTTGTAAAGGAATTGTAGTTTTCAGTCACCACATTTTACTCCTACTTGAGTAATATATTTGATAAGTGTGTAACAGTACTCTTGAGTATGTTTTGGTGAGTAAGGTCACACTAGGGGACAGGTGTGGCGTCTCATAACCGTGTGTGATTGTTTTTTATATGACATCCCGTTTTCTCATTTGACTCTTCCTTCACTTGTAGCATCTATTCCTGAAACAGCAGGGTGTGGTGTCACTATCCTTCATGTGAGGTTGAGACAAATAATCATTACAAAATGTCCCTCTGTCTGTGCTCTGCACATTTAGTCACATATTAAAAAAAATATCTAGACAAAAGCTATGTGATGGAAATGTATGTGTATTCATGTTGTGAACAAAATATTCTTATTATATGTTCTTGTGTAAATGCATTTGATCTGTTTCAGTCTGTCAGACCCAGAACAGACATTAATGTGTGCAGGCTCTGTCCCATGCTCCAGGAAACTTAATGTTGTTTTACCTGTCTAAGTGTAAAAGCTGCTTAACACATGGGTGTGAAACAAAAGTCACTGTGCTTTAATATGTATGTAGCTTTGTAACTCTGGTATAAATACTCAGAGTTTAGATGCTCTGGAGAGAGACTCTGGGAGGGAGACTGAAGGAGGTTTGCTTGGGACACTGGAAAGCTGCCGGTCCAGATATGAGGTATGAGGTAAACAGTACATAGTTGAAAAATTGCTTTTAGTGCAAAAACATTAGACATGATGGACAAGTTTTTATGTTGTAATTTTGATGATTTGGTTCTCAAAAAAAAAAAAAAAAGAAAAGAAAAATATCCAATCATGAAGCAGAATGAGCCTGGCATGAGGTAAGACTTGTGACTTGGACTAGAACTTGGACCTGGTGTTACATGATGAGGAATCGACATGTGCTCAAACAATGACGGCTCAGCCTCACACTGTATGTGTTTAGGATTTGACTCAAATTTGAACAATGAGCACTTGTGCGTTATGTATAAAATGTTTATTTTTTTTCTGCTATAAAACAAAATATATTTTATACAAAAGTTGACACACTACGACTTCATACCGGTTCCCACAGTTTTGTAGAATATCTAGTATGCTGCTAACAAATGCAGTAGTTTGATGAGCCTTCATAAACCATTTTAATTGTGGTGCTGCTTGCTCTAATCAGTCGAGAAACCTTGACTGGAGGACTGTGGTATTCTGACACTGTGACGTGGGCCAAGACCAATGTCCAAATCACTGCGCCAACTCCTGTAGGGGAGGTTTCCTGCTCTGGGCTGGAGACTGGAACACTGCCTCCCAGTCCCACCAGCGGCCCCAACCCCCAGCCCCAACCACCAGCCCCACCAGGAGAGAGTGCCAAGGGGGAATCACAACATGTTCCTACACACAAATACTTTCAGACAATCAAAATGGTCACACTTCCTATGCTTCTCGGGGTTCATTACTTTTTATCAACTTTAGATAAATAACAACTTGTTTTTGCACAATTAGCCATCTTTGTTGTAAACAGGCGAAACATCTATATTAAGGTGCTCTATGCAACTTTATGGTTGAGGGTCCACCTGTCTCCATGAAGATGTTATTGCTTTGTCTGTGATGTTCCACAATATGGCATTATTTTTTATTACACAAAACTGACTCATGAGGGCTTTAAACCATGTTATAATGTTTTTACCTCCTCAAACACATACCTGGAGTTGAATTTTGTTTCATTCACACATGTTTCAGCAATTCTTTATTAATATTATATCTACATCTCCAAAGCTCAAAATGCTCTGTAACACATTATGATGGTAGTTTTCAAGTTAACAGCTACCATTTATCTTTAGTTCAGTAGAGATTGACAGTTCCAGCGCTAGAATCATTTGATGATTCTAGTAAAGGTGTATGAGTTAAAAACACAGTGAAGCACTTCCTGTATTGCTTCATGACATCACAAGGTGGAACAGAGTGTTGTCTGTTTGAGAGAAGAACTCAGCCTAAATATGCAGGGTTTGTGTGTTAAACGAGTGAATGAAACACAACACGATTCCAGGTATGTTTGTGATGAGGAAACAACATTATAACATAGATCAGAAAATAGCATAATATAAGGCCTTTAAACTTCTCTCTCTACATTCTCTGATTGGTTAATTTGCCTGTCAATCACGCCTATCTGAAATCGGGGCGACAGGATACTGTTTAAAACTTTTGTGTCTTTGTAAACTATTGTCAAAGCATGGTTTTGGTTTTGGCCGGTCAGGCATTCTCCTCCGTACATGAGGGGTGAGTTGGGGTTAGCGCTGTGGTCCGGGCTGAGACTCTCATTGACTGCAGTGTTATGACATGAGGCTGCAGACAGTTGAATGGACGCGCTCCCATGGGTGTCTTTGTATGCTGTGTGGAGTCAGCTCTGCGGAGACGTCATGTACTGGCCCTGCGCAAACACAACCGCACTCAGTCTGACAAAGTGGAGTCTAAACGTGAATCCAACAGGGACGCTGGCTTTGATAAGGGAATGAACGGAAATCTCAGGCTAGCCACGCATCCACGCTAAAATACTTATCTAAATAAACAGCAGCACGCGTATGCACTGTTGTGGTTCTTGTTTTGGCGCTGTCCAGGTCAAATACTGTCAAAGTCAATGAGATTTCTGTTCCTAGTTAAAGAGTAAAATGATCAGGGCTAGGGCTATTGGGGGAAAATAAATTATGCAAAAAGGATTTTCAAAAGCTTGTAACCATGTTATAATCGTTTTCCCTCTTCCTCAACTCCCTCACAGTTGTATTTTAAGTGATTCATGCATGTTTGAGTAATCTGTATTGTCCTGCTCTGAAAATTATTTTCTTATTCTAGAATGTGATGATGTCAGTTCTATAAATACAGGAAAGTAGGGCAAGAGTAATCACAATCTACTCTACTAGAGTCAAAACAGCCGTTGTATCTTTAGGCAAGACACTTCCCCCATGTTGCCAAGTATAAATGTGATGTGTGAGTGTTGGTGGTGATCGGAGGGGCTGATGGCACAGATTGGCAGCCTTGCTTCTGTCAGTCTGTCCGAGGGCGACTTTGAGCATCTGAAAAAGAGCTGTATGTAAGATGAATGCATTATTATTATTATTATTCAAAATCTCAATTTGAATGCTCACACTAGTAATTGGTGTTTGTTTAGACCCCATACTATGTAAAAGGTAAATGTAAAAAAAAAA
>KN472845.1:0-7500 GCA_000787095.1 Periophthalmodon schlosseri
GAAGAAGAAGAAGAAGAAGAAATAAATAAATAAGCAAATAAGTAAAAAAATAAATAAAGCTAACTGCTATTATGGTGTCAGATATGTTTTTCTGTTCACAAATCTCTCGTCGTGTCGCCTGCTGTGCTTCTGTGCTGATTCTTGAGTTGGGTCAGCGTTAATCAGTATAAAAATACATACAAATTAGAAAGAAAAAGATTCAGCTCTTTTAAAAAATTAGATCCGGTTCCAGTCGTTCACGCTAAGGAACCGTTCAAAAGAGCCGACTTCACAAACGTCACATCACTATTCTATTGGCAGTCTGAGCTCTGGTATGTTCATGGTCACAACATAAACAGAAGCTTTATTTTCATCACATTCATTGCTGTTAACACTTATTGACAATTTTGTGTTTGTAACGTTTAATGGCTAAAGAGAACTGGCCTCCACCAACACCTTTGCCCTAACTTACAGTAAATAAACTCTAGTGCCGTGCCCTGGTGGATAACGTTAAAGATACTCAAAGAATTAGGGGAATAATGTGTTACGATAATGCCACATAAATGAGATCATAACATGAACTTTGCTTTTACAGTAGATTATCTTTGATTCTAGTGATGGAGCCAACTAAACACACAATAATACTATTCTAACCAGTTCACCACGACCCCCAACCACCTACCACACACTTCTGCCATATGGGCCACCAACTGTAGCACATATGCTCCACGCCACATCCACACGCACATCCACACGCAGTCACTATGTCCATGTGTTGAGACCATACATGACACTCACTGAAATATGTACTCACTCCAGCCCCTCCACTCGTCCAAGTCCTTTGGGCCTGTGCTCTACCTGCTCCAGCGAAGAGACACACTTCAAATGGCATTTAAATAAAGGCCCAGAACTCAAACGTAATGTTGTATTTTATTACTATTTTATTTGTTAAAAGGACTGAACTAAAAATGACCACTTTATCAATAATGAATGAGCGGAGATACAGAGAGTACTGTGTGAGTCTGCTGCATTATCAAATAGAGCTTTTATCAGGAGCGCTGTGATCGCTCTCAGATATCCAATTCAGAACTGAAATGTAAAAGTTTCAAGTGAATGTAGGATTGTGTGCATGTTGTATCCGTCCTCTGGAAGGTTAGAGTGCCTTCTAAGCATATCAGAGTGTACTTTATAGGCTTTTCTCTACAGCTGTCGAGCTCACGGGCCTCTTAATATTTCATTTCTGTTAGTTTATTGGTTTGGAAAAAAACAGAAATAAATGTTTGCGTGGTTGCGTCTTATCTGTTCCAAACTTTTAGCTTAAGATAACTTTTTTAAAACATATTGGATGCGCGTTTCTTTCTAATGTCCTTTTGGTGTTTGAGTGAGAGTTTAATCAAAAGTTTATTGTTTTTGCTTTCACCTTTTGAGGTACAGCAAAGGTATAAATTTGGTGTTTTATTAAGCGTGAGGTGACAGTGTGTGGCGCCGCTAAGGGAGATGGTGTCCTCGTCGCACTGTGACCGCTTGTGTGAGACATGCCCTTTAGGACGTTAGTGGCAGGAGCAGCGTGCAAATAGAACAAGCTAAGCATACAGCCCATTTTCACTCTCACTTTGATGCACAGTAATTGGACTTTGAACATTAAACTAAGGATGATCTTTATCTTCTTAATTGTCTAAATTGTCTCTTATTAATTGCTACGAATGAAAGCTTGACTGTACTTTCTTTTCAGGAAAGAAAAAAGGCCATAATATAGCGAAGAGATATTTTTTCTTTTCAAATTCATTCATTTTTATTAAATAATTGATGGAGAAATTATACAGTAATCAGTTTGTCATTTGGTAAAATAAACCAAATTTAAATCTATCTTAATCTATCTATTTGGTGTCTTTTCTCAGAGGTCCTCGGTTTAGTGGGATTGGATTTACAAAACAAACTGGGCTGTGAGACAAGAGCTTTCATTCCGTGAACATATTTAGTTTGTTATTGGGCTATATTTGTATAGAACACACACTTATGAAATGCAAGACTTCTTCATAATATTCATTTGTATCATACGCAACCTATACATATGGAACATGCCAAACCGTTAGTAATCTCACACATACAAGTAGAAAACGTGACAGAATTACACAGTGTTAGGTATCTGTGCTTTTCCCTATCAGTTCACATTTGCTGCTCCACGTTATGAGCACATCTGTCTTACTGATAGGATTATAAAACATTTGCCAACAGATGTTTGTGCTCCTCTTTGAAGCTAACACTTGTGCGCACTGCATTGGATTTATGAGAGCTTTCATCAGACAGTGTTGCATTTGTCACCATATCATCAATATTCCTAACTATGTAATCAAATTGCTAGCGATCCTTGGCTGCTGTGTTTTGATCTGTCTTATATAGGAAGCAGGTGTGTGGTGGAGCGTTGGCGGCTTTGTTTTATTACCGGTGGCTCTGAAAGTTTCACGCACAAGACGACTTTCAAAGAGGAATCTCTAAGGGACTTTACTGTAATGAGCCTAAATCATGGTTTATCAGGTCCAAAACAGGGATGGAGCAGGGTTGACACAAAATATGCATTGGTTTAAAACATGGGCTAAACCAACATCAAAGAATATCAACATCACGAATAAGAGGACATAAGCGGCACCACGTTTAAACCCAAACTGACTTCGCAATAACTAACTGAAGTCAGAATTATACCAGGTTTAAAGAAGAAAATAAACAAGCCAAAGTGTGACAAAGATAAAGCCACATCACCAAAGTTTTCCCATTTGTTAAATTGCAAAAGTAAGAATGGAACCATAGATTGTATAAAGAAGTGGACTAAGTGAGCGTGACGTCGCCCACAGCGTTCGGCTCCAGTCAAATGAAGCTCATCGAGGCTCATAGCAGCTACGGGGCGAATTTGGAGCCGAGTTTCATATTTGGAATTCCGACCTCGAATGAGTTTCATATTGGAATTCCGACCTCGAATATCAGAGCAACCGAAGAGCCAATCTGGAGCGAAGCAACACTGTCAATCAAACCTGCGCAGCCCATGATCACTTCCTATAATGGAACGGGGCGGCTAGCAGGTTAGCTATGACCATTTATATATGCAGTCTATGAAGGGAACTTAAACTGGTAGCTTCTTTAGACGTGACCAATCCACATGAGCCATTAATTATAACCATGTTTTGGATTTTAATTGTGTCCAGAAGAATTGACAAAAAGATATAAGAAGTGACAATAATCACATATAGAAGGGTCTAAAATACAGGGTTTGCACATTTTATGCAGAATAAGACATATTTGGTTGCTCATGGAGGAAATTATGGTGTGTCATAAACTGCAGCCTTTGCGATTTGCTAATTGTGTCCATTAAAATTGCCATTTCGATTCTATTATGATTAATCTTGTACTTCTAATTTGAAGACAAAAAAATACTCCACCAGACACCAGCGCCACCTTTTACCAAAGTTCAAGAACCACTCGCTGCGTGTCCTCGCCTATTTGTCTCTGCAGTATTACATTTTTGATTATTTCTGACTGCGTACTGATGCGTTAATTCCTCTCTGAAGATGTTCCCAATTATGTTCATTTAGAGCGGTATAGAGCAGTTGCACCCATGACATCTGCTGCCAGCATATAAACATAGTGTATTCACAGCGAGGACATGCCAACAGCTAACAAGTTATTGGCACATCTCCTGTTTTCCACACAGCCACATGCCAAATTGTAAATCTTCTCCAAATCAGCTTCAAAGTGCCTGTGACGCTACTCCTGCTATGCCTTTCCCCCTGTGTTCTGGTCTGGTCCGCCTGGTGCTCTGTTGACAGAAAGCCTGCTGAAGAGCTTAAGGCGGCATGTTAAGTAGCCTTCATCTACTGCTGAGATTACAGGCACTTTAATGCGATGGCGCCTTTTAGCATGTGTTGCGAGAGCTAGCCATTAGAGATCACACCGTTAAGCGACTTGGCTGTCATTGTGAAGCTGCCCCTGTAATTCCTGAAATTGGTTTATGTGTATTACTCTAGAAGTAACCTGGATTCACCTGGAGGCAGTTGAGAATAGATGCTGTAAGTACAATGGGAGGTGGCAAGGCCAGAACTGCTTTGATTGTCAAGGGGAAAACACAACAAGTCTTTATCTGTCAATAGTAAATCCATAGAGCGGCTGCTAACACAAGCAAAAGTTGCCCTGTATCCCTCAAAGGGATTTTATCTGCACTGCATCTCGCTGTTGTAAAAAAAGTGTGGACTCTGGCTATATTGTGCTCAACAATGCACAGTGTAAACGTTTTTGCCTCCGAAAAACATTTTTGAAGGCATTTTGACAACACTGCATTGTGACCAAAAATGAAAAGCGTGTGTTGTGTTTTGAACAAATAAATACAGCTATTTTTTTCTAATACAGCAAGTTGGTGACGTTATCATTTATGTAAATCATAAACGTCATATCCTTAGCAAAAACAAGCACCAGTCAGGTCGCTGGAACAGTCCAAATGTACAACACATCAACGCTATCTGTGGCTTTCAGAGTGAGAAAAAACAGGCTGTTGACAGTAGGGCTGGGTATCATTAAGTATTTGTCCATATTATTTCCTCTTATCGATACTTTCTGTTGATCTGCTCTTTTAATAGTACTCTTATCAGTACTTTTAAATACAAAAATATGCAAATAAAATAAACACTAATTCACAGTACTCATTCATTTCCATACGTGATATATTTCCATATTTTTCCTGTTATGATTCCAGTTTTTGGTGCCCATCCCTAGTTGCCATTCATTACAAACTAAATATTATATCATTTTGAATTGTCATAAACAGTATTAAGAATAAACAGGAAGCTGAACTCCATAAACTGATAATAAATAATAGATGACACATAGCTTGTAAACCTGTCCAATTAGCCCTGTGTGTTAATACATTTAATTAGACATGGTTAACAAGCTAAACGTGAAAAGGTGTGAAAAAACCCACACATGATTTGTTGTATATGAGCTACTGTCAGAGCTCGAGCGTGATACCTCCAGCAGCAGTGTTCAAAGCCTTCACTCTTTTCCCATCTCCAGGAATAAAACACATCCACTCTTTTTTACACGAGCTTGTACATGTCACGACGTTAACGCGCATCTCCTCGTGCGTTGCTCTGCCCCAAAAAACACGCGACATATGTGTGAGAATCCACCTGCAAAAACACGCGGGCTGATTCATGAGTCTATATCCCACAAAGCCTTGGGGGGCTAGTTGAAGACAGTAGAATAGTAATAACAAATGGGCAGTGCTATAGAGGCTCACGGGGCCCGTATACTCGCCACCTCCCTGTGAAAGTGAATCATGGCGTGTAGCGTAAGGGTTAATGTGTGCTTCTGTTCAAAAATATGTGTAAGGGACAGGACGTCACTTTGGAAATCAACAAAACATAATGTGACATGTGTGAACTCCTGCATCACGGGCCGGATGTGCCTTGTCAGGTTGCATTATATCTTAATGGTGCGATTCGTCCATAAAAACAGAGGGTGGGATGATTTTTGAAATTATTGAGTAATTTCTGAAATCCACCACGGACATCGCTCCAGCTCCTTCTGTGTAGTTTATAGCCTATAACATAATTATGTTTTTTTTTATTATTCTGCTGTATTTTTGATAATATTATTGGGAATAAGAGGCCTAATGCAAACACATTAAATGGTTAGTGAAGTTTCTTTAGAGCTGAAATAATGGAAACTTAAGTGTGGTATAATATCACTTATATATATATGACCATGCCTACATCCATTTTTATATTCTAAGACTAATTTAGGTTTCTACTTCAAAACCTCATGCACAAGTGTATTCATTAAGAATCAACAAACATCTATTGCACCCCACAAAACAGCAAAGACTATTTCACATTCTAGCAATTCCTCCTGATGCTCTCGGTCTGTAAATATTTCCTGCTTTGGTGGTAAATCTCCAACGGGATCCTGAGAGAAGTGGGTTGTTTAGGCTTTGTGGAGCATGTAGAACAGCTTGTATAAAGAATTAATTACCTGGGAGCTGTAAAAGTACGAAACATTGCAATACAGAGAAAGTGTTGGTGAAGTGCGAGGGTGACGTGAAATTTAAGTCCAAATCAATCAAATAAATGTCGTCTCCCGGTTTGCCGCTCACATGCTGCCCTTCTTTTTGTACTATGAACCACAGTGAGGTGACTGAGTTTGATCTGCGTCAGGCGGTACACAACATAGTGGAGTAAATAATGTAGGTCTCCATGGTGATTGTGTCAATATACGATAAATATTTAATCCCCTGTACCACATAGGATTGAAAAATTATCTGACGAGTATATACAATAAAGAAAGGATGTGTTTCTTAAGTAATGCTGTAAGTGGATTTTAGCTGCCGGCAGTGCATATTCTTTTTTTGTAGACCTATACACACATCAAGCCTAATAATTTGACAACACAGAAGTGCTACTGCTCTCCATGTGATCAGTTCACCAGCGCTTCTTCCATGCAGTGCTCTTGATACAGTGACAAAGGCTGATCAGGAATATCTCACAAGAGCATCCTAAAGTTTACTTCAGTTTAGTGACTTGAGATGTAAAGGAAGAAGGTTTTTTTTAAGATGGCCATTAAAAAAACTGTTAGAATAAAAATGGAAACGCCTTCATGGTTTTGCCGTGGTGATTCCAGATATGAAAAGCCAAAAGTCTTCCGTGTTTGTGCCTGTACAGAAAACGGTGGCTCATGTGCCGACCTGTCAGTGCATTTATGTAAACAGATCAGACGTGGTGATATTAGTCTATGGACTCTGGGCAGTAGCAGTAAATAAGGCCTTTACCAAACTAACTGCCTGTGTCACCCATCTCACAGTCCATGGTGAGCACCAGCACAAACACAGTCCGACAGACAGGGCTTCTACACATGTCCTAGAAAATCCTTTCTTGGGCTGCATAGCCACAGGGCAGATGCCACATCAAACTTGTGCTGTCAAGGTCAGGAGCTGTCAAGCTGCACTCTGCTGTTTGGGTCTATGGCCGGTCACGGCCACTGCCAGGGAAGGGCACCTCTCTTATTGATTAAACAGAAGTCCAGGAACAACAAAATGTTAAGCCCAAGTGGATTTCTAATTTGATTGAAAAGAATATTTGTGTGTAAATATAACTGAGAATTCAATATGTATCGCTCATATCATCTGCTGCTGCCTTTGCCTCACCTTTGCCTCATCTTTGCCTCATCTTTGCCTCATCTTTGCCTCACCTTTGCCTCACCTTTGCCTCACCTTTGCCTCACCTTTGCCTCATCTTTGCTTCATCTTTGCCTCACCTTTGCTTCACCTTTGCCTCACCTTTGCCTCACCTTTGCTTCACCTTTCAAGTCATTCATGCAGTACATGCATTTGTCCTCCTGCCATTTCACCATCTCTCCTTTTGCTCCAAAGCCACACTCTCATCTGACAGGGCATCTCCTCCACGTCCACATGCCCAATGTAAATGTTCAATAATTCACTGTGCTTGAATCATTTGCATCATTCTTTGTTGAGTTGCTGCAGCC
>KN472845.1:10475-26644 GCA_000787095.1 Periophthalmodon schlosseri
TTAAGGTTGTGGATATAATTCCTGATACATTGGTCATTACTGTACTGTACTGAGGGTCTGGTGTCATTCAGGAGCTTTGTTTCTCAGGTTAATAAGGGAGAAGTCATTAACCCTGTAGCGTCGGATGCTATCGGCGCCGATAGATTCGCAGTTGCGGACCTTCCATTACCGTAACTCCGCAACCGATTGTGCCGTCAAGTAAATTCAAACGGCATCTCAAAGCAGAGGCACAGGGCTCGTTAAATACGTTACTGTCATTATGGTAATGTGCTTACGTTGTCCCTCGAAGACGACCAATCAGAGCGCAGGTGTCGGCAAGATTCTCCCAGTCAGCGTCGAGGCGTCACTCATTCTGGTATTACACTTATTGCACATCAAAGGAAAAATAAGGATGGATATGTAAAATAGACGTAGTTGTATGAAAAAAGGCAAAAGAACATGCTGATACCTCCTTTAACATGATTTTTATGGCTAAAAAAAGAAAAAAAAATGGTCTATAATGTGATCAGTCCTTAAAGGGTTGAAGTAGTACATACATTCATGGGTGAGGTGGGTAAAATGTCTTGCCCAAGGACACACTAACAGCACACACCAGTCTAAACATGGGTTCAAACAGAGCTCTGACCACTTAGCCAATGTTTCGTTTTACATTTGAATGGTCCTCAAGCTTCAAATGCATAATTAAAATAGCCGTTAAAAGGTACACGCGTGCGCTTAATCACTGTTCCTGCGCAGCTGAACTCTGCCTTTGATTTTTTATGAGAACTGTCATTCTTTTTTTTTCCTTTCTTGTGTGCCTCACGTTGACATAATACACATTTCCCCAGTTTGACAGAAATAAAAGACTGCCAGCAACGTATTCAGCTGTGAAATTATCACCATTCAAAAGCCAAATTTCTCAACCTCGCACAGCCTTTCATTAAATGGACCAAAATACATGCAGGCACAAAAAAGTCACTAAAAGATTATTTCATTTATGTGGTTTTAAAAGTGCACTGTAATATAATATACTTGTCTGGTTCGGGGTTCACCACCTGTGGTTTTTCTATGACGATATCACTGCTGTGACTTTAAACCTGTCTAAATATTCAAAGACAGGTGTTTTATTGATCAAAAATGTCTTGAAAAACAGTAAGAGTCTGATGGACCATGGAACATTCCACTTAAAGCAATAACATCTCCATGGAGACACAGCATGGGACTGATTTATTTGGCTTTACTTTACAAACGTTGTGGTCATTAGACACCGGCGGGAGGCAAGCTGTCATTCTGATTAGAGCGGATGGAGTACGCACACGTGATGGTAACACGCATTTATGTACAAAAATTGAAAAAATAATCAGTTGCTTTGTTGTAGAAGGTTGTTATCCAATTACTTGACGTCAGAAACTGCACAAGATGAATAGAATAGTGCGGCTTGTTAGTGTCAGTCGTGTCGGATTAATGACTTTGTTTGTGTGTGTTTGTTGTTTCCCTATAGATCAAAAGTCCATAATGTTCTAATGAAGTAAAACTATGAACTGTACACAGTGACAGGTCATCTGCCCACCAGCACTGACTCACTGTGTTATTCCAGCGCTGTTTATCTCGTCAACCACAAACTGGTTTTATTAACATCAGGAACAACACAAGGGTGCTCTCTTTTACATCATTTCTCTATTGATGCAGTGTTACCTCAGCTGTAGCTTTTACATGAGCAAATGCCTTATATTTATGTGAGTGAGATGTTGAAACCTAAAAATCTCTTTGCCCAGGATCAGACTGGAGTAATTGGAGCTTGAAATCTATTTCTGTGATGGAGAAGGTGAAGGTCACGGACATGCACCGGTGGAGATAGCATCAGCAAACTCCACCACATACATGAACAATAAAAGCATATTGGCTTGAACTTAAAACGCACTTTAAAGTTTAAAGGTGCGTTTGCTTGAAATGTTCTTTACCACGGCGGAATAGCTAGAAAAGCGAGTGAAATGCATGCGGTGTTTTCCTCATTTATGTGACTTAATAGATATGTAGGTCTTTGTGTTGACCCGAGGCCATTATAAAGTGTAGCCCTTCTATCTCCCAGCAGAGCCGTGCTGGAACATGTCAGGAATATGGAGAGGTCTGGATTTAACTGAGTGAATGTGAATGAGCCCACTCTCCAAAGCCGCACGCCTCATTCTGTGTGTGCTGTTGTCTCGTCATCCCCATCATCGATTACCCTCAAGGCACAAATGAAAAATGGATTCATGTTCCCTGCAGCTGTGTACCCGGCTCCGGCCAGACTAATCTATATTACAAATGCAGGTACTTGCCTACCCATATATACATTTGACATTATTCTAGTCATGGGTTGTGACGGCTGAAGTTGAGAAGAAGTTAGGTTAGAGAGCATATTCATTATTTATTGAGATAAAAATGTGCAAAGGACGTGTCAGGAAGATCTGGTGTAAAACCAATATACAGCTGAAACCGCAAGTTCACATACACTATATAAAAAGACACATACGCTTTTTTTCTCACTGCCTGACATGAAATCAGACTAAACTTTTCCTGTTTTAGATCAATTAAGATTATCATTTAAACAATTTTTCATTATGTTCTTCAAAGTCAGAAGTTTACATAAATTTCATTTGTATTTGGGACCATTGCCTTTAAACTGTATGACTTGGGTTTTGGATATATTCTTCCACAAGCTTCTCACAATTCCTCCTGACAGAACAGGTGTAACTGAGCCACGTGTATAGGCCGCCTTGCTCGCACATTTCAGGTCTGCTCATACATTTTCAATAGGATTGAGATCAGGGCTTTGTGATGGTCACTCCAAAACATTGACTTTGTTGTCTTTGTCCCTGTCCCTGTGTATTTGCAAACTGTAATCTGGAGTTTTCATTTTTATCTTATTTATTTTTATTTTTTATCTTTTGGAGTAATGGCTTCTTCTGGCAGAGTGGCCTTTCAGCCCAGGTCGGTACAGTCCTGGTTTCACTGCGGATAATGACACACTCTTACCAGCTTCAGCAGCTCTTCACAAGCTCTTTTGTTTTTGGGTTGATATGCACATTTTGGACCAAAGCACGTTCATCTCTGCCTTCAAATACATCCACAGGTGTGTCTCTAACTAACTCAAATGTCGTCAATAAACCTCAGAAGCTTCCATAGACATGACATCATCAGTTGTTTAAAGCCATAGTAATATTGCTGGATGTAAATTTCTGACTTTGAATAAAGTAACGAAAAATTGTCTAAAAAATCCTCCTCTCATTATTCTAGCATTTAGCAAATAAAAATAATTTTGGTAATCCTAATTTACCTAAAACAGGAAGTTTAGTCTGATTTCATGTCAGACAGTGAGAAAAACAAAACATATGTGTCTTTTTATATAGTGTATGTAAACTTCTGGTTTCAACTGTAACTGCTGCATGAAGATTTGTAACAACCTTAATGAGAAATCTTAAAGGAAAGAAGACTGATTGCGAGATTACTGTTAATGATTATATTTGAACGTTAAAAACATGTTTTATTGTCGTAATAATCATGAATGGGTACAAAAATAGACAAGAACCTTATGTTGAGGAGCTCTAAGATGCGACTGCTGTTGTGATTTTGAGCTTTACAATAATAAGCTGAGTTGAACTGAAGTATGTTTATATGATAATTAAAGCTTAGAACAGAATGAATTCCATGTTTTTGTCTTTTAAACTTTGTTGCACATTCAAATACTTATTGGTGGCTCATGATTCATCATCATGATAAAAGCTGGTATTACGTGGTAATATTGTGAAGAGTTAGTGCAGCTTTTAGCACAACCACAGAGTTAAGTATTGTTGATAGCAGCCTCTCTATCCCTCCCCTCGGTAAAGTCGAAAATGCCACATGCTGCCTCTCGTTTCTTATTTGTGCGGACTAATAAGCATGTTGACACGGTGACCAGAAAAAAGGAGTAAAACGAAG
Organism: Periophthalmodon schlosseri; assembly: GCA_000787095.1. Lineage (NCBI taxonomy): Eukaryota > Metazoa > Chordata > Actinopteri > Gobiiformes > Gobiidae > Periophthalmodon > Periophthalmodon schlosseri. The sequence continues at coordinate 14,412 of KN472845.1, forward strand.
CATGCTGTGCGTATCTCTGCGAAAAACCAACACACTGCTGAATAATCTCTCCCAAAGGGGCCCATAATAAGAGTATAAAAGTAGGCCAAGGCAATTCCACTGTCACCATCAAATCTATTAGACACCTGGGTGGCAGAGCTGACAGGACGTGTCTGCATGTAATGTAGGTTATCAAACGGTTTAATGCTGTCCCAAAGAAGCTAACCCACTTTTCCAGATGGCCCATTACATTTCTACACATCACATTGTATTAAAAAAGCAGAAAGTATTCATTTTGATGTAAATGAGTGTCATGTTGAGTTCAAGGCTTTGACTTGGACAGCTGCGATTCTTAAAAAAGCATGAACAGGTAATCTGAACTACGTGTAATGTCACCTTGAAATAGTTGGCTGAGTTATAGTTGTATAGATGTAGAAGTCATCATCATTTCACCTAGTTTACTCATGGTTGAGTCCTGATGTAATCCTGTTTGGATTCAGGTTTAGTTTAAGTCCTATTTTATTCCCGGTTAATGTAGCAGAGCTTTAGTCTCGTTTCATTCCACAGTTTGATTATCATTATTCTCAGTGATATTATCACTACGGTCACAGTGGCTCAGAGCATTTTCCAACAAACCCAAATACCGGTGATTTGATCCTCGCTCTGACCTGTTCACGTGTCTTCATCCACCTTGCAGAAGTATGAATGTGTCCATATGACTGTGATTGTTGGTGGTCAGACCAACACTGCAGACTGGCAGCCAGGCTTCCCTCATTCTGCCACAGGGCGGCTGTGACTGTAGAGGAAACTTGTCACTGTGACTGAGGAGTCTACCTCCTCTAATCTTATACAGGGTAAATTGGACAGGGTTTATTTTAGTCACTGTAGCTGAGATGTGGTTAGGCGGAGAACAGTTGCGTTGGAAAGGCGTTAAGCGTGAGTTGAGTGGTCAACAGTCTTGTCCATTAACTGTGCAGTGTTTAGCGCTAATGGGTTGTTGTTTTTGCAAGCCACTTGAACCTCCAGTCAACACTACCCCCGGTGTCTCTCTCAGCTCTGCTTTTAGTTGTTGCTGATCAAACTGAAAATACTGGTTGATGCTTTATGTAGGGTCCTGACATGGCTTTCCTTGGGTCCTGTGTTTGTAGCCTCATGCCGTGAACAAAGCAGAGCACTTAAGCCATGCCTGCAGTTACACAGTACTTTAAATGTGTAGGAGTGTGATTCAAAGAGTTGGAATGATATTCCTTTACTTCAAGTGTGCCATGTTTATGTTCAATTTATGCACATTTAGCTGTTAAAACATACAATTTATGTGTGTGTCTGTCATTTTAGTGTGAGCACAGCACAGGATTGTGTTTGTCAGGTGGCTGCTTGCTGCACATTATTTGGTTTTTGATTTGACCAAAATTGAATTTTATTGCACAATAGGCAGCAAACAGTTTACTCATGAAGGGTTGTTGATCAGAGTTTACTCCAGGTCTGTTTTGGTTTTACTTCCTGAGAAACACTTTTTCTTTTGAGAAGCACTCAATTTCATTAATCATTGGAGCATTAACGTTTAAATCAATATCTCTAAATGCAATTCTCCTTTTGTTAGCTTCCACAATTACAAATTAAACTTTTGTTGATTCTCCAGCTATAATGGATTCAGTCCAACTTTGCTTCTTTACTTTTAATCTTAAATCGTGCTTAATCCCTTCACCTATGGTTTATACACACCCCTTTTTGTCGTAATTCATTCATCTTTAGACAGAATGCTATTACCGTCCAACACAATGACAACAACTTCTATATATTTTCATTATATACAGCGAATTACACAAAATTTATGGCAGCGGCAAAAGTGCGGGGTGAATTTGGTAGAAGCACTTTCCTTTCATTAGGTAAAGCTGGTGCATCCAAGAAATAATGGGAGACAGGATCTTCTTTTCATCAGTCAGGGTTCCTGATGGTGCCCTCACTTTCAGGTTTGTGATTAACCCCAAGCCATTTGCTCACAACAGGAGTCTTCCCTTTTTGTTTAGCACAATCATTCACAATTTGATATGAGAAAACAAACAGATAGAGGAATTTCAATACAGCAGAATACAATAGAAAAATACTGTCAGTCAAGTATATTGCAAAAATGGGACAGTATTTGATCTTTATTCACAAATTCTTCAGAAGGTTTTTAAATGTCTCACCTGAATAAACATGTGAAATTGTGAGGATGTTGCTTAGGTGCACTAACAGATGCTATTCTTGTCCCAATCTTTACATTTACAGTAAAGAGGAGATTTTCACATGCCAAACGTCTGCGGTGCAAACACACAGAGAATGTCCACAGCAGGCAGAAATACACTGTCACATGGTATTAAAGGGAGCACAGGGATCTGCCCCCTGTAAGGCTTTGGTCATGAGATCACACAGCCCCTCTCGGATTAGACGCAAGAGGGCTTCACAAAGCCCTTTCACGAATACAGACACTGAAAATGTGTGTGGGGCTCAGAGCTGGTAGCACAGTCCAAGAACATGTTGCTACCAAGATGTGATCAAAAATATAAAAGGGTGGCATCTTGCAAAAAATATAAAATGGTGGCGTCTTGCAAAGTAATAGCAGAAAAAATAAGAATGAAAATAGGTTCCATCCTTTTCTCATTCCAAATCCTAACGGTGTGCTGCAGATGAAAGTTAGTCAAAAGCAGCGTCTCATCAGTGTGTCATGGGGCACATAGAACAGGGAAGCCCTGCATGTGCCCTGTGCCCAGATGGTAGACCCACCTCCACTCTGAGGTCCTGTGATGACACACGCTCTCGAGGAAGTCATTTAACCCATCAATCACACAGCCCCATCTGTCCAACACTCATTCATGCAATCAACACGACTCGAGCAGCACGTGAAGACTGCTGCCTCAAAGACATTACCCACAGAAGCAAACTGTACTCATGTAGTGTATAAGGCATCTGAGAAATGATTACTGGTCTGTTATTATAGTTTGGTCCCCACTTTCGGTTACACACCAAGTCAGGTCTTTGACGAGACAGTGAAGCTGTGGTCATAACACGGGCACACGCCTTGAGAGTGTAGAAAATAATATATCAGTATTTTACTCAACTTGTTTTTAATTTGCTAGGTTCACTCTGCAGAAAAGCCAGTTGTCTTGGCAAATCTTGATAGAATATGCAAGCATTCACATTTGAACCAAACTGGAAAGTCTTAAAGTGTGGCACCACATCCATCTGTTGCTTTGGCAATGTCTACATATTTTACATTTACATTTTATTGAGAAACTCCCAACAGTTTATAGATAAGGCAAAGAAGTTTAACTGGTAAAAACATGGTCTTTCCCAAAGAAACATGCATTTGAGGTTAGGTTCTGGGACAACATAATTGTATCCTGGGATATTGTGCAATATACAGTTGGAGCTGGTTCCTCTACAGAATCATGCAGAAAACAACCCACATTAGACCTTATGGATTGTTTTCATTTAAAAACAAAGATGCAAATAGTGTTACTCAAGCGTATAAAGCCAGCTGGAGAATACTAAAGTAGGCTTATTTTCTTAAAAACAGCTTTGGGCAGAGGCTGGGGGAATATGAAGATGAGCATGTTATGGATCATTGCCTTGTTTTGTGACGTATCTCTCTCTCTCCTGTCACGTCTCCAGCTGATGCTTGAGGTCAGACAGTTAGAGTGTAGTGGAGGTGTTATAGTATCATTTAAAATACGGCCCCAGGCTGTAGCCATTTATGAATGAATAGACTCCATCTCATGAGACTACTACAGAGGTGTGCTCGGCGTTATGGTATTTGGACGAATAGGCTATTGTCCATGCATGGTTAATCTCAATAATGGCACGTCCAGGATGTTTCGTACAGTCTAAGCACTCACCCTGCACTCATCCTGCTGAGCACACAAATGAATCTGCCTCGCTTCAATCAAATACACATCAGAGCCAAACAAGTGACAATACATCCTCCTCTCATTATTACAGCATGCGAGCCAGCGCAGTCAGTTACAATAACATCCTATGTCGATGGTGTTCTCAGGCATTTCAGAAAGAAAAATCAATTTGAAACATGCAGTAGGCCTGTTGTAACTTGAAGTGAAATCTACTGCTTATTCTGCTAAATAACTGAAAACTGCATTTACTTCTACAACTACTAGGTTCCGTACTGCACAATCATTCTGACCATGGACTTTATTACAGCCCCTTTGTTCTTACATTACAGAGTATTTGTAGTACATATTTTGATTCTAGGTGCCTATTATAGACTAAACAGGCGACGATGACGCTCTTTTGAAGTGACACGTTGACAGGTGCCTTGTTGTAGACCCGGATTACACATCCATACCTAACTATATACACATATTTAGTTTGAATAAAACAATAAAAAACATAAAGATAAACCTCGCCAAGCCAAAGCAACCCTATTGTTAAATTGTAATATTTATTCTGTCCCTAAACCACTTGGATATGCACTTTCTACTGGCGACGCTTCGGGGTTGTCACATTTTCTGCTATCTTCAGTTTTTTTGCAGAAGCGCTGGTGCGGGAGAGGGGCACACAATGAGACCCGTGTGTCTGTTCTGCGTGGAACTTGTCCTCTTTGCCTGCAGCTGCTCTGATTTCACATGCTGCCTTATTAAAGATACACTCGTGCTGCCACAAGGAGGAATAGACAGGCAAACTCCTATTCTTTTGTCACTCTGTCACATTGTGCGCACCTCAGCAAAATAAAAGGCAGCATTAACCACTTCTAAGAACCACCTACAAGCGGGGCGGCCTACACGCACAGCCTACATAACTACTACCATATAACTGTGTGTGTATGTGAGGTCATGTGATTATAGAGAGGCAAGGCGCACAGAGTGACATATTTGCACGTGTGTACGGTTACCTGACAGTGAACGTGTGAGCCGAGGGGCAAGGGAGCAGAATGACTATAATCTGGAAGATGGGGATTTGACAGGCTGCCAGCGTCACTCTATGAGCAAAATAAGGGCCTTGCCACATTGTAAAGTAGAGTGAGAAGACCACAGCACACTGCCTTGGAGCACAGTAAGCAATTTAAACGCTTTGTATGTCTATTTTTAGCATTATAAAGAGCCTATTGATTGCCGCTCTAAGGTTTCTGCTTCCTACAGTGGTTCTGGTTTAGTAACTTTTTTTCTTCAAAAGACTTATACATTTTATACAGTATGTCTTTTATCAAGTCCCACTCTTCCAGTTTATATATAATGGAATAGTACAATGCAGGACTTGAATAACTCTGCACCTGAAGACTGTGAAACCTACAGAAACCATTACTTTCTTTTGCAGTTCCTTCAGATCCAGCCAGGCCTTTTCAGAACCAAAGTGCTCCAACGTCAAACTACAATTACATGCTACTCCTTGTGAATGATTCTTCGTTGTTGCTGTGCAGACTGAATATGTTTGAGTAGAAATATACTTTAAGATTTTTAAGGAGTAAAAGTGAAATACCAAGACTATGACTCGCAAATCTGTTTAACTCAGGGTAAATGCAGAGTCCATTGAGCCACATGTTTAATACATCACATTAATTCAAACCAACCTGATAAATGATACTCTCGAAAGCCTAGAGTTAGAAAAACTATGCATACAGATTATGGCTGTCGCTGGGTATGAAAAAGCAGAGGGTCCACTGTAGCGAGATTATTAAATGAGCAAGTATATGGTCAGTTTTTATGTTGGTAACTAGGAACTATCACGTCTTTTTATATTAAAGTTATAATGTAAATACTCCTCATCCTCTCTTTAATAACATGTCACGAAAGCGAGCAGAGGATTTCCATAGTTTTTATTATTGAAAAATGGCTATATAACATTTTTGAACCCACCATGTATCATCCAGAGTTTGATTTTTTTTTTTTAAATAAACACCTAGTAAATACAGAGAAGTGGGAGGAGATGGGGGTAGGTGAAAAGTGAAATTTTCTGAGCGCTCAAGCCTCAAATACAGTGCAAGATTATCAATCGAAATACAACTCTGAATAAGCGAATGATGAGAGAACACGTCATAACATGATCAAAATCTCAATCAAACAGATTTACGCAATATTCTCCCTTTAATAAAATGTGCTATTGCTAAAGTCAAAGTCCCCTCTTTGTTTATTCTGAGAGAAGAAATTTTGTAATTACATTTCACCACCTCCCAACAAACACCAATGATAAAACAGGATAGAGCTCTGGTGATGGGATGACACAGCCAAAAGCCCCCCAAAAAACAGCCCGGCTCCCCTGGACAGCTTTAGTGTTCAAAGCCTCAGTGCATTAGCCGGTGTACGGTGTAATTGTGTTTCTCCCGCTCCCTTTATACCCTCCATCTTTCTTCTCTACACTGGCACACCCTAGTATCTTTATTTCTTTTCTATGGCTGGAGTCAGCGCCATGTTCCCCCAGATCAATGAGTCTGTGGCAATTAAGTCCCCCAGCGCCAGTGGAACTATTCAGGGCTTAGAGAAGCAGGAGAGACGCGCAGTAGGGAGCGCCATTCATCTTCACTCCTCTTCAGTCTCGGAACACACTGTCCACACATCTGGATCTACACACTCCACAAGCCACATTGGATTTTAGAGAGTGTGATGGATATACTAAAAAAGATAGAAATTCTCAAGCACAGCTGAAAAATGGTGTTTGGGTGAATGCAATAAAGCCAGCAGTGTTATTAAAGTGGAATGGAATAGGTTGAAAATGGTATTAACTGTTACAAGAGTGGGAATATATTGTGATGGTATTTTACAAGAAGTTATGATTGAATAAAAGCAAGTCTAAGAAATTAACTGAATAACGATAGCTGCATTTGGATAATAAAGACATATAAATCAGAGATGCTGCAGTAGCTTTCTTGCAAATGTGGTATGATTCCCTGTGGTGGAAGTTTAGCCTTTTTAAATGTTTATTTTGAATCATATCATTGCCTGAGTAAGAGTTACATTTGGCAGGCTTAAACGGGGGTATTTAACTTTTATGGGGTATTAACTGCTAACACATATTTAGATCACCGTGTTACCTTATATTGTTGTATAAGTTTCACTTTCTTTTTGACATTCTGAATCCCCCTTTCCTTTGCTCCTTGTGCTAAGTTACTCCCCCTTCACAGCGCTATCGCAACACAATCAGCGTTCAACCCGCGAATGAAACCACTGCACATCGCATCAGGTTTGTCAAGTAGTTGTGTGCAGTGTTGTATCATGTTTTTGTATATTTATGGAGAACTGTCGTGTATGAGCAAGGATGACGTAGGGTTGTGGGCGGAGCAATGGACAGAATCTTACCGCTAACCGTAAAGAGGGTTCAAACAGGGCGTGGAACGATCGCAAAATTACCCAAACATGCATGGATGACATTTAAAGCTACTTCGGGCATGTTTTTTGATGAAGGAACAACATTATAACAAGGTAGGAAGCTAAAAAAAAAGATTTTGTATAATACCCCCGTTTAAAAAAGCATGTTAGTGGTAAAGGGGGTAGATGAGTTTACCGTTTTGAGTTGGGCAGGAGTGCTGCACATTAATAATGTGGCCAGCGTATGTCCTAATATTAAAACAACACAACGACACAGATCATTATCGACATTAGCTGCTTGTCTTTGAACCGGTCAGTGAGACGGCTTTTATGTTTGTCTCCCCTCACTGTCAGAGCTCTGCTGGCTTTGTAGCTTAAAGAGGGAGTATTGCACTTCTATGGGGTATTCACTGTTAACAACAAAACATATTTGGATCAATATGTTACCTTTTATTGTTTTGAAAATGCTAGTACTGCTAAGCGTGAGGAGGGTTTGAATAGTGCCTGGGAGAGATTGTAAAATTACTCAGACATGCATGGATGACATAAAACCACTTCAGGCATGTTTTTGATGAGGGAACAACAATATAACAGGGTAGAAAGCTTCAAAAAGTGAATTTTGCATAACACCTCTCTTCAAACAGCACCAAGATAATAAAATGAAACCGTGACATGATTATAGCCAAAATGTGTTGCTCGCACATTTACTTTGCGACTCCATTTTGGGCTTTACTTTAAATCTTCTTTTTTCTTCATCACTTTCAGGAGTAAACACATGCCTACACATTATCCTCCGCAGTCACATACAATAGCGTGCAGAGTGTTGTTTTCGCCCTGTTTCCACACAGCAGAGAAGCTAAAGAGGACTGGAGAACTACAAAAGAGCCTGAATCAAACGAGTGCACAATTCCTGTGAGGCTGACAGGCCATTTTGCTTTTTTTGTGTCTGTTTTTCCCATTTTCTTGTCTCTGGACACTTACTTTTGTGTTATTGAAGTCTTGCCGGGTAAGTCAGCCATACACAGGCAGGAGTGTTGCTCAAGGCAGGGGAACGCGTCGTCAGCTGTCGGCGGCCACAAGCACAAATACGTTCAACAAACAAATGAAACAAATAGACGTCTCAGGGCATATACTGTACTTAGCCCCGCCTTCTCAGCACGTACTGTTGGTTTTCCGAACTCTCATTCAGAATAATCTAAAGTCTGTGTCAACCCCAAAATGTATTCAGCATTTGAAGTTAGTTATGAACGAGTCGGCTTTTTTAAACGGTTCCTCAACGTGAATGGCTGGATCCGGATCTGAGTTTTTAAAAGAGCCAAATCTTTTTCTTTCTGCTTTGTATGCATTTTTACACTGATTTACCCCGAACCAACACAAGAATCAGCACAGAAGCAGAGCAGGCGACACGAGTGAGAGATTCATAATAACAATTTGTTTTTATTATTATTGTAGTGCAACGTTTTATGTAGATTATGCATAATTCCAAAGGGTAAACACACGCCCACTCTCAGTTTGAACCGTTTTAAAACACATCTGAGCCTTGGCCATTTCTCTCTGTGATTAAAGTGTTGATTAATGAGTTCTCACATTGGCTTCGGTCATATAAATAAATAGTAAAAGAGCCAATCTTTTGAACGGCTCTTTGAAATGAACAGATCCAAAAGATTCGGAACCCATAAAAGAGCCGAAAGTCCCATCACTAGTCATTATCAATTGTTTTGAAGCTGACACTGATTGGTTTAAGATTTCTAAATAATACATTGACAGTTGTATTTTTATTTATTTGTTCATGATCCCTGTGGTTGGATTTGTTTTATTATTTGCATTGGTTTTATCAGAATAGACTTTGTAATGGACCACAGAGAAAAGCAGGGATAGGTTAAAAAGTTAAAAAAAACAAAGTAATACAAACTGGGCCCAACTGGGCTCAACTTAAGCAGAATAGAACCAAACCAAAACGAACCCAATCCAACCAGGTGTGTTTAAATACAAGAGGACAAACCCAAAATGAACACAAGAGGGAGGTACTACTCTGAAAGATAAACTAAAACTACTACTTAGGCAAAGTAACAATACGCAAATAAATATAAATATACAGAAAATCAAAACAGTGATTCATAAAATTACTTTAATAGTGCCCCCTCCCCCCCTTAGTCTTGGTCCAGGTGGGCTCTGCCAAGTCCTTTTAAGGGCGTCCCTCCTCCTGTCTGGGTCTTTCGTCTGGGAACTCAAAAGAAACAAGCGTAAGTAAATTTAGACAGATATTAACTAAAATGTGTGCACCCAAAATTAGAAACTATATGTCCAAACAAAAGGAACGAAATTAAACTGTGTATTTTAATCAGGGGCGGCGCTAGGGGTAGATGGGGGCTTGAGGGGGCCCTAGAATGACCATTTCTCCCCCGTAGCCCCACCCCCCCTTCCATAGCTGCCACACTTTCACATCAAAATGAGACTACAGTGTTCAAAATGAGAAAAAAATAATTCCATATTAAGTTTTATAAATCAGCACTGATGGTTAGCTACATTTAAACTTGTTTTTTAGGAGGTAGGGTTACGCTGTACGCCGTAGCGCCCCCTTGGACCGTAGTGTCCAATCAAAAATATCTGACACTGCCCCTGATTTTAATGTAATGAATATGTGCAGTGTGAAATGTAAAAGAAAAGAAAAATACCAAATCTGGACTGTGTATTTCCTCCTGTTTTCTTCCTTCCAGTTTGTGCCGGGGCTGCATCATCACGTAGGTCAGCTGCAGTTTCCCTCGCAGAGATACATTACCTGTCTCTCTACCTCCTTTTTTCTCCTAAGATAGAATTGCGTCACAAATAGACAGGGGTTCTGATTGCACAACTCAAACAGACGGCAACAAAAAAACGCAGATAAAACAATTGCGCTTGACGTGCCTTGACCCCGTCTCGGGTTCACGTGTGATACTCTGCCAGACACTCCAATCACGCGCCGCTGTTGTGTCTTCTCTCAGCTTCTCCCGGCAGAGGCGGTGCTGACAGCGTCGGGGTCAAAGGTCAACGCCGCTTCCCACTCACAGGTTAGCCCTGAGAGGGGGTGGAAGGAATGCTCATTGATTGCTCACGGGGAGATTTATTACTCCAGTCTTCGATAGATAGGTGATGCGCCTCACATTCACGTCTGTGCCTCTGCTATAATGGAGGGTTTTGTGAAGCGGAGAATTCAATGATGAGATGCAGAACAAGCCAAAGATAAGAATAAAAATGAAGGTGTGTACATAAAATCAACGCAAAATGCATTGATTTGTAAAACTAAAACGCAGTCTCATAGTAGAACAAAACCATTAGGGGGTCAAAACTTACCATACCGTTTTCTGAAAATATTTGTTCATTTAGAATTTGATGGCAGTGCGTAAAGAAAAAAGAAATACTGCAGATGAAGCTGAGAGGCAGTTAAAGTTACAGTTAACGGAAGCTACTGAACGTCATCTTGTCCAGTTTGATGTTTATACATTTAGAAAAGTGATCCGCGTTGGAAAGATTGATTTTAAATGAGTTATAATCTTGCGCGTTTCTTGCTTATTTTGAGTGAGGTTTTTGGAATTACACCAAATCAGCGAGTCAAAATCAGACAAATGTCGCTTTTTCTTGATGTAGTAGATTTGAAGGTTCTGTGTCTAAATGATGGCATGCTGTGCAAACTCCACCATCTGGAGCTCATTCCTCACCTCCATTCATTATACAAAAGACAATACTGTGATTCATGGTAAGTTAATAAGCTGTTATCACCATTTTTTTTTTTTTTTTTTACAAAGCAAGGCAAATGTGTGTGTTTGTAAAGTGCAATGAGAGCATAACAAACACACCGCAGTGGCCTCACAGAATGCAGTGTGGTGCCACCGTATTGTTTTTCATGCATGTGCATAAATGCAACTAAATGAACAACGTCAAGCTCGGATTTGCATAAGCCCATACACCTCCAACACGCATATGAGGCTTATTCAGACTGAGTGGAGTCAATAAAGGCGGCTCTACCTTGCAAGAAGGTCAGTGCTCAGAGAAAGTATGCAGCGGGCTCTACACAGCCTTCCCCTGAACTCACTGTGTACTTGTTAGCCGGAATAAATAGGCTCATTATTCCTGTGGCGCTCTCCATCCATCCATGTGTCCCTGCCATTGTTTTAGAACAATCCTGGTGCAGCATTCAGACGACTTATTGTTCCACAGAAAAAATATATCAGGTTAAGGTGTTCTTTCTTGAACTGGTTTACAACAATGAACGATATAAGAAAGTGGCAGAATATGATCATAACTATATCAAATTAATGTGTGATTAAACTAAAAAGAGTTTTGTTTTTTTGTTTTTTTTTTGTGCTCTGAACTTGTTCCAAATGCAAGTGTAATTTTAAAAAAATAATAATTGATTTTTATAATTTCTATTTTGTATTTAAATGCTTAACATTTCTCTATGCTCACACTCTGGCCTTAAGTGTCATTTTGCTCAGCTTAAGCTAAATGAGAACCATCTAACCATGTGCGTATTTCTCCCTGAAATATCCATTTAGTTATTTGTTGGTTTGTGCATTGGTTGGAACATAAACAACATTTTTCCCTAGATACAATTTGACCCTCTACATCGCTTCAACATTCATTCATTCAGATTAGTTTAGAGAAATACAAATAGTGTAGAGAGTTTGCAGAGATGGCGCTGATTTGGCGCTGGTAAATGAAGCCATCCAGACGTGACAAAGCAGGGGAACTAATTAAGACAAGTGTGAAAGCAAGCTGTCTGGAAATATCTGAATATATGATATGACAGGGCCTCCCACACCACAAAGGCAAATATAAACTACAATCCACAGATATCTATTATTTAACACATGCGTAAGTGTTTTCACTTAAAGCTCCACCAATACGCCATTCATATCTGATCAATAATTCAGCAGGCCGACATGCTGCGCTGGCTGTCTGTGCGGAGAGGCGGGCGGGGGGGGG
>KN472845.1:32169-44508 GCA_000787095.1 Periophthalmodon schlosseri
TGTGAATGAAACAAAACACAACTCCAGGTCTGTTTGTGATGAGGAAACAATAGTATAATATATAATAGTATAGTGTTGTATGGAGTATTTAAACTATGACACCTGAGGATCATTATTTTATCATTTTTAAACATGTTTAAATGCTCTTAAAAGTCCACTTCGAGAATATGTCACCTTTACAACCAGTATTAATAGGTTTCATTTTGTATCTGTAGCACTACTAAGTTTTAGTTTTTGTCACACCTAGCTCTGCGTGAAGCTGACAATACTGTCTGGGGATAGTAATTACTTTGAATATTAATTAGACACTGTTAATACTTGACTCGTCAATTAGCATATAGCACCAGGCTTACCTCTCTGCAAAGCCCTATAAATTACCCTGAAATCACTTTCATTGCACACCACCGTTCAAGGCAGACGTTTTTAACCTGAACAGACGAGGTTATGTGTAAATGAGTCTTGAGGAAGTTTGACATAGTTAAACCAGAGCTTTAGCGCTACATGCACAAGCAAACATGTCACCTCCAACTTGTAGTGCAGTGACAGCTCAGAGAGGAGGAGACAAAGACATGCAGCAGTCCTCATTCATTTGAGATGAGGCGAGGGACGCAGCAGCAGGAGCAACACTACTGCTACACACACAGCATGGCCACGTTCTATTTGAAATATACACAGAAATTCACAGATAGACACACACGTTTACAGCCAACTATAGGAAATGGCTCAGTCAAACCTAAAACATTCACAACGTATTTATTTATTTATCTGATATAAGGAAAAAATGCATTATTGAAAAAAAGTGTTGAATATCATGATAACAATACCGTTGCTTTTGCCACCTGCCGCCAGGAACATGCACTAACTGCCCACATATCAGTATCAAATTAGTTTTTAGGTAATTTTGAGCTTTCTGGTCTTAAATTAATAATCGTCTTTTCCCATTAAAGTCTGTGAAAAGTCATAAGCTTTCCATAAGTTTCCATAGGGCCGGACCCTGAGTGTGTCCACTGGATAAAGCGATCCACACCGCCCCTTTTAGGGGTCCAAAGCGGACCACTGGAGGTACTACCTTTCAAAGGGGTCAGGAACGCTTGGGACCTGGGACCGGCCCACGGGGGGGCGGCGCTAGTCTAGCCCCGCGCAGTCATTGGAGGACCAGCAGGAACTGCAGCCAAGTTGCGTTTCCATGCTCCGGGAACAGCTCCGGGTCCAGGGGCAGGGCTCTGCTACGTGAACAACTGACGTCACCGCAACATAACTAATATTAACTTAATAAAGAAAATCTAAATGGTACCTGAATTAGACTCTCATAGGGCTGATCTCAGCGACTCACAAAAAGTCGTTTAGACATTTAGTGTTCCAAGTTTTTGGTGCTGAGAGAAGGCTAAAGCTATAGCTAAAGCTAGCGTAAACACTAAACTAATTCCGGTTTATTGTCAGTTTGTTGCATTTATTTCATTTATCTGCACCTCTATGCTGCATTTTAACCCCTCTTTGTTTAATGCACTGGGGTTTGCTAGTGCTACTGTGCTACATTATACGCTGCAAATGGAGTGGTGTCCTTCGATAATCAGGAAACAGCTGGCTAGGTCAGTCTTGCAAAGTGTATCGGCTCAACATATAAGTTTCCATCAGTGGGAATATGGCGGTATATCACAAGATCAAGTCTGGTGAGAAACTATTATTTTATGTTTATATCTGTTTTTTGCGTCTTAATGATGATCGTTTATCCGAGAAATGTCACGTGCACCGCTACTGGTGGACTGCAGGTCCTCCTCTGTCCTGACTGTGTGGAGGTGTATCCAGTCCCAACCCCCGCGAGCTCATTGTTGTGCTGCTGTTGATCTGTGTTGATGCTCCTGTTGCACCTTTGGGTGTGTCTTGCTAGACCTGTGTCATGCCCAAAAGTGTCCTGGGCCGTTTGTAATCAAAACGCTCCCCGGCTGGAGTTGCCCCCTCCGCGCCAAGGTGGCCCCAGGTGAACCGTGCCAGTGGAAATGAGGCTATAGAAAAAACATGTTGATAGAATAAATATGGCGCCTATTGCCCCGATGTTCATGCAGTATCTGTACTGGCTGCCCTGCGTAGCATTGGCAAAACAAAAAACTAAAATCGGTTGACTCATAAAACAGTTGCAATATTGGGAACAAGTTAAGTGTGAAAGTGTGAAATTGTACAGTTTTCGTGCTGGCCTAACATAATGCCTTTGACACTGAAAAGGTGGCCAGGTGCGTGCACTTTCAAAAGGCTTACTCCCTGTGTAGTTGTTAGCAATTATTTTAGCAATGGAAAAATTCATCATCAGGTAGATTGGATTAACACTTCAAATTGTGTTTGACAGTTGTGTCAAATTCATTTACCTGCTCACTTCACTGGAAATAGTCAGGGATAACTGTGTGGTTAGTTAAAACAATGCAGCCAATTTAAGCTGTATTAAAAAGTCTGTGGTCAGTATATGGGCCTTGACAAAAGCATAAAAACCCGTCTATAATGGGAAAAGGAATCACAAATGACATTAAGAACACCAATGGTACAAATGGTATTGTCGATTATTAGTTTTATTAGTTTTAAATACCAAATCAATGTTGTGGAAGCTACATTTTCAAACGGCAAAAGGAGGAAGTACACTTTTAACTCTATCCAATTAGTAGTTCCTAGCCCTGACGAACCCTTTGGCACATCGTTAATATCACACGGATGCATTTTTGGGCGCGTGCACGGCTTTTGAACAGAACAGACAGAGAAGTAGAACAGGGATGGGTCACCAAAGCACAGTCTTTGTCTTCTTACATCCGGGTTTGTGATTAATAAAATACTTAACGCAGACAGCACAGTGTAGTTCTGCTTTTTCAGTATAATCTATTATATAAAACACACAGTTTACTCAGGAAAATCAGGTTCCCCATCTTTAAATACCAGCTTATAAAAATATGATTGTATACTCAAACTGCCATGACGGGGGGATGGGGGTTTAAATCAGGCAGACTGGGCGCTGGTTGGATGAAGAAGAGCAGTGGGGAGGAGTAATCGGAGGATGTGATGAAGGCTGAGGAGCAGGTAAACTCTGGAGAAGCAGTGGGTAAATGGGAGCGGAGTTAGGTCTTCGCTAGCTCCATTACTACAAACATACATATGCTCAATATTTTACTCAATATTTTTGGAAGACAATCATTACTCGTACGTCTACTACATTTGCTATTCCTCGTGCTACTATCAGGAGAGGCTTATGCTGTAATTTGATTGAAGATGTTATCCATCTCTGTCTTGGATATTCTGTTTTATTATGGTGGGGAGAGTGACCTCCTTTCACTCCACATCTCATTTTCAGAAACAGACTATCACACAGC
The DNA here is from genome assembly GCA_000787095.1 of Periophthalmodon schlosseri. Lineage (NCBI taxonomy): Eukaryota > Metazoa > Chordata > Actinopteri > Gobiiformes > Gobiidae > Periophthalmodon > Periophthalmodon schlosseri. Next base: position 35,517 of record KN472845.1, read on the forward strand.
ATTATCGTACTGCCGCCTTTCAGATGTAGCTCACAATGCTTTTTCTTCTCTGCAGACAGTTATAAGGAAACAATATTTATAAATAATATATTGCTAAGTGAATCTATCTTCAAAGACAAAGCAAGCAACCTCTGAGAAGTGCTGTAATGAGGGCGCTGTGGGCGACATGAGCAAACATTCCCAAGATCATTATTCCCAAGTTAGACTGTGCCCGGGGAGCAGCACAGTGCATTTGGTGCTCAACAAATAACACCAAGGAAATTTAGTCAAAGAACATTCACTTTCCCATTCAGCGAGCGCTTTGGAGTTTATGGGGACTGGCTTCTCCTGGACTACTGCACTTGTTACAAAATGCAGTGCAGATACTGTGCTTGGATAAGGATCAGGGTTAGTGAGGCAGCTCTGACCTGTACCGAGTCTTCAAACAGGGGAGGCTATAGGCTAAACGCGGCGATATTCAGGCTGTTTGTCATCCTTTCAGCCGCGGTATAAAAATGAATCACAGAAGACGCACTTTCACACAAAATTGATGTGAGTGCGTTCTTAAAAGACAAATAGTAAAATAATTGAACAAAAGATTGTTTAAGTAATGATCTGAAATGAATTGTTGTTACCTGTAATGTAGGAAAGGCAAGTTTATTTGTATAGCACAATTCATACACAAGTAATTCAAAGTGCTTTACAGAATAAGAAAGACATTAAAATCACGACGTAACAAATCAAAACATAAATAATCATCATAAAATGGACATTAAAAGAGAAGAGTGCAGAATAAAACCCTTTGAACCGTTTGGATCCTGGATTTAAACATTGTCAAAGTAGAGGCTTGTCTCACATCTTCAGGACTGTTCCAGGTTTTAGCTGCATAAAACTGAAACACTGATTCTCCATGTTTCGTCCTGACTCTGGGCACCAGCAGGATGCGGGTCCCTGAAGTCCTCAGAGTGTGAGATGGTTCATACGGCACTAACATGTCAGGGTAATATATTGTCTATAGAGCTCCCGCAGTAAATTTGATTAGGACGCCATAACGCCAGGTGAGAATTGGTGACAATGAATGGCACTGAGTCTGCTTTTGGAGGGTTTTTTGTTTTTTTTTTGAGGGGGGGATGTAATTGTACACAATGATTTATCTTAAAATGAATCAGATAAAAAATGAGCAACCCTTAGCTGGCACTAGTGAAGCTTGTGAAAAATAAACTTTATTCTAAAGCCCTGTATCTATAATGTTTATTGATACTGACAATTAAAATGACATGATCTTGATAAAATAGTGAAAACATGATGTGCTCTAACTAATGTGCCGGTCAGTTCACTCACGTCAGTGTAATAAACACCTGAAAACATGGGGAACTTTGACTTTAGTTTGTGATTTTATATTTCCACAATCGACATTTCTAAGCCGTCTATTAACATTATGCAAATTAACAGTGTTTGGCAAAAAGCATTTGGATTGTTCCTCTTCAAACTCCTCTCTGGCTAATTGGCAAAACACAACCATGCAGTTTTTGAATTGTTATGTTGCAATGGTTCAAAAATTCAAATAAAACCAAATAACCCTCCTCCTGCATATATCAATGCAAAAATACATTTGCAGCTTAATTAAGGTAAGGCTTGATTAGCTGCTAGCTGCTTTAGCTGCAGACTTCCACTTCAGTGGCAGCAAGCAGCTAATCAATCTGGAGCTTTGTAAATCCAGTAAAAGGCTCAGGCTTTCTTCAGCCCTCGATAATGTGCACATCCCGGTGTGCAACAGTAATCCACAATCTCTGAAACTCTGATAAACATTTGGTAATTACATTCTACGGGACTTCTCTGGCCACTATCACTGCCAGCGTGGAGTGTGGCGGTGCACGGTGTGACTGCTTCACGACACCTGCAGGAGATCTATTACACACTAAACCAAGAGTAAACCAGAACTAAACCAGGATTAGTGTGGGCCAAACCGAAGGACTCAAACTGGGCCCAGACTAGAACAAGTGTGAACGCACCCATAGACTGCACTGAACGCTTTCAGTGGCACATGCAGCAAAAAAGTGTTGGAATCTGTGTGATAGAACTGGAAGAGCTTCATTTAGCCAGGCGTTTTAAAGGTTTGGCGCTTTATGTGAAATGCATGGTTCTCTGAATAAGCCATGTTCAAAGACAAATGTCTGTTTTTGTTTATTATTTGAACCACAAAAATACATTTTTATTCTAAGCACAGTGCTGACAGCCCAATCTTGCCCCAGCATAAGTAAGGGCCTGATGCAAAAAAATGCATTAAACTTTCTAAAGAATATATTGGGGTCTTGTAGGGCACAGTTTTCTCTCACAACTCCGTAGGGGTGTAGAATCTTTTGACTCAAGCTCGTGCAAAAACACAGCTTATAGCTTTAGTATTCGTGCCCTAAGCAGACTCCAAGAAGCAAGCGCCTTTCACAGGCAAAGGGTAAATATAATGGACTCCCTTTGACAGACTGTGACAAAAGCAAAAGTTGCAAATAGTCGTGGTTGTGTGTCAGCCTCGTGACAGTTAATCTTAAAATTCTCTTGCTTTTTCTCCCATTAAATGTCACAGTTTGCCCGAGGGAAAGTGATGAGCTGGGGAGTTCAGCACACACACCTGTCTGTGTTTTCTTCTTCTTTGATGACAAGGGTAGAGCATGCATTAGTGAATCTATTGTGAACTCTTCTAAGGGCAGACAACAGCGCAGGCCTCTTAGGGAACCTTCAAAGAGTTTGGATCAGCCAGAGTCCTGCCCCATGTGCCAAAGGGGAGCTCAGCACACGGGTGGCACAGTGGAAATAGCACCTCTGGATTCACACTAAGAGGCTCTGTGTTGTGAAAGAGCCCGTCAGAGAGTGTGGTAAACACATGGAGAGATTCACAGTAAGTTTAGGGCTATGTTCACAGCTATACATTGCATAAAAATGACAAAACTGCAACTGAAACAAATCTAAACTGGGATTGAAACCATGGCTAAACAAGTGTGAATGTTCCCTTAAGCTGCATAAACTTCTACAATTAAAAGATACTAACTTATGGTGTATTTATTTCGTTTTTTTCTACAGATTCTTAACAGAAATCATGCTATTAGTGCAGATTTACAAAAGCCTGCAGCCTAAATAAGACTCGTTCTGGGAAAGCAGAGTTATTTCCTGTTCAAGAGTGCAAGACCCAACATAGATTTTTATCGCTAAAACTGCAGCCTTGAATTTGCATGTGTTGTTATGGAGTAATTCACGCATTTACAGACTTGTCTATTCTTTCTAATGTCAGAGAACAGGTCTACAGTGTCAAAAATACAACACTAAAACAAGTATCGAGATTCTGACAGCAGAGCGGTTGAGTCTGCCGCACTTCCACTCGGATAAAGTGAGCTCAGTGCATGTAAATGTATACTGAGGCAGATTAGTGGAATAGAGGGAAGACAAATGGTGGGAGGGGCTGAGTTATAGGAGGAGGAAGACCATGTGGGCGGAGGAGAACGAGAATCCTTTCTTCTGCTTCTCGGCTCAAAGCGTCTCAGGCTTTCCTAACAGGGAGAAAAGCATGATGAATATTTAACTGGAAGGAATGTCACAAGCCGCAAAAGAGACTCATTTCTCTGTGGAGTTTCCTACGTGTGTGTGTTTTTTTATTTTTTTCTCGTAGTGGCACATATACGTCAAAATGCTATCCCCCCTTAAAAGCATCCAGCGCATTTCCCCCTGACGACATACTTTTCAATATCAGCAAATAAATCATTTATATTTGGATTTCTTTAGGAGATGTTTTACTGTCACTGTTGGAAAAATCATTAGCAATAAAAATCACTTTGTAGGAACAAGCTTTTCAGTTCCTAATGGTTTAATCAATACTCGGAAGGTTTCATTTGGGAAGGTATTGTGAATTAAACATCTACGAGTAAAAACAGTAAAAAATATAAATCGTTGTGTTAATATGTTGAAATAAGAACAATTTGTCCCAAACCTCAGAATGTGTGAAATGAGTTATGGATTACCCTGACCTACTTTAATGGCATAATTGTGAACATGCATCATTTTTATTGTGGCTCAAATAGATTTATTATGAAGGAAAACAATGGCTGTCTCCTTTGTGTATCAGCACGTTCTAGTTTGAAGAAAGCCCTGCAGGTTATGGCCTATTATCTGACTACATTTGATCTATGCTAAATGTTGAGCAGAGCGGTACCAAGAGCTGTTTCAGTCAAGCATGTTTAAAGCTGCACTATGTAACTTTGCGGTTGAGGGTCCAGCTTGTATCCACGGAGATTGGAATGTTTTACGCTACAGTACGGCATTAAGCTTATGCCTGTTTTTCAAGCAGTGTATTTCATTGTAATTCAATAAATGCTCGCTAGATATGTTTAATGCCATACAGTGGAAAATCCCATTCAAAGCAATAATATCTCCATGGAGACGAGCAGTAGCGAACCCTTGGTAAATCGAAAATGGTCACGGTCATGGTTTATATAGCGCTTTTCCACCTTCAAGGCACTCAAAGCGCTTTACATGAAGGAACCACTCACCCATTCACACACACATTCATACGCCAGTGCACGCAGACGCTGGGGGCGAGGTGGGTTAAGTGTCTTGCCTAAGGACACAGCGACAGCATTCATCTGTGGGAGCTGGAATCGCACCACCAACCTGTCGGTCGGTGGGTCTGATCACTCAACCAGTGATGTTTATGTCAAGAATTTCACCAAAAAAGTCACATAGTACAAAATAATAATAATAAAAAAAAACATTACCAGTTTTACCATAGAGTAACACAAATATTTTATATCAAAACCATAAAGATACAGCTATAAAATGACTGTTTTCTTCAAATTGAAAGTTTGTGAAATTTTGCCAACTGCTCCAAGTAGTTTCCAGACATTTAACAAAAGGTACAAAGGTTCCTGTATTGATTTCTCCTGTAAGTATCTTGATAGATTAGCTCGTAACAATACTTTGTTCCTGCAGTCTCTATGATTTACTAGTAAAAAAACACCTTAAGATTTCCCCCCATCAGTGCTTTTGTTAATGAAAGCAGTTCCAAAGAAACTGTTCATTTGTAAACACATTGATTGTTTAAAATGAGCTGCTGTTATTTATGGCCTATCCAGATGACATTGATGTGTCGGGCTTTTACTGTTTCTTTGTGAAGATTAGTCTGTCCAGTCGGGTTCCAAGAAAATTGCTACTCATCTGGTCCTCATCAAAAACATGATTGTATCCCTGTAATAGCTTATTCATATATGTTCATTCATATATAAGAAAAAAACACATTAGAGATTATAGACACATGATTTTTATTGTGTTGCATTGCTGCTATTTTTTTTTTTCTTTTTTCCATCAATCTAATAACCATAATCATAGAAAAAAAATATATATATAATGCATTTTACTTTGATAGTGCAACCGGCTTCAGCATCAGCCCATTTGCATGCAGGGAAATTGAAGTGTTTGGTCAGATAAAGGGTCTGTTCATTTCTATTGTCAGTGAGCAGTAGATAATTGTATAGCTTACTGCCATATGGAACATAGCTTCTAGTGTTTAAAGCCAATTTCCTCTGTAGTGCGTGTTGATCTCGCTTAATGAAAATGAATGCCATAGATTTCAGTGTCAGCTTTATACAGAAAGCATTGTATGTTTATAGATTATACACTGTTCCAACTTTCAGTTTCAAATACATTTCATAACTGTTTTAGTGGAGCCATCAAAAAGCCTCTAGTGTGTACTTTTTTTTTTACACAGGGGCAATAATGTTGGGCCCTAAATATAATAGTATAAATTCTGGCAGCAGATTTTAACCTCAAATTTCCCAGTGCTGTTTCTAAAAAAAATCTCTAATATTAGGAACGTGAATGTATAGAACTACAGGGTGTCCATGAAGTCTCTTTACAAAGGCAATTGATAAGATACATTAATCAGACTTGTTCTATTGTACTCAGTGGTTTCCAAAGTGTTTGACCTCATCTAATACGACTGATGTTTTGAGTCTGCGTATCCGATTTTGTCTCAGTAAACCATCACACACATTGTGCCTTCTCTTGACGAGGAGCCGTTTCTTAGGGGTTCATTCGAAAAGATGCCTCTTTAATCAACAGGATGCCTGAAATACAAAAATGCAAAGTGATTAAAAACTTTTATAACCACTGAGTACAATAAAATAAATTGAATTAATATATCTTATCGACTGCCTTTGTAATTACATTTTAAAATTGTAAATAGACTTTATGGACACCCTGTATAATAACTAACCTGTTGTTTTGTTCTCATATCTCGGAGCATCTATGTTAGTCGTTTTGGATCCAGGGTAAACAAGACATAAATTCTTCTGACTTAGAAGCTAGTGCGTTTATAAAGACTTGTGTGCACTATTAGCCGGTACCTCTTCATTTGTGATATGGAGCTTTATTTGACATCTTACTATGAACGAATATACCTTTCCTATCCCCTACTTTCCCTTCGTCTTTGCTCCCTGTTGTTCTATTTTTTCCAGCCACGTGAAGTTCAACATTGTCATTAGTTCAAGTCTGCTGTAACAGTTGCCATAAGCTCTCTTTACTCTCGGCCTAATTACTTATCATTATGAAACTCCTACAGAACAGAGTACATTTACAACCCACCTCTTGCACTTCACATCAGCGCTTAGTGGAGAGCTGCTATTGCATAACGCATTAATGATTTTTTTTTTTTTTCTATGGAGGTTAAAAATGTCACCGGCATGACAAATCTGGTTCAGTTACGCTACTCGATGAAAATGTTACATATCTTAAGAGATTCTTACCTTTGCCATCCAAGTTACTTTGTGGGAATTATGCGGCGCAAAAGGATGGTGGTAAACATCCGGGATAAAGCGTGCGGTAATCTCCCGTTTAAGGTGTGGGCGGACCTACATATGTGGGTTTTCTAAGCTTCCTTTAAATGAAAATCAGTGCAGAGTCTCTTTTTCCCAGTGGTGCAATCATCACATTTAAACCATAGCAAAATGCCTCAAAATTCTCCATTGTATTGGGCCCATTTAAATGAATCTAACAATAGCATGTAATTAACAGTGCAGTACACCTGAGCTTTTAGACGTGAGCCAACCAAGTCTCGGATGTTTTTTCCCTTGTATTCAACTCAAAGTAATTATTCCGATTTGGTGTCTGATGGAGGGTTCTCGGGGGCTTTAATTAGAGAGTGAATTAAAGTTATGTAAATATAGTAGGGAACTGCGCTCTCTGTAAATAGAGCCGTGTTGCATCTGCTGTATTTTTATTTTTTCAGCGCTATAAAAAACATTCTTGCATTTGTACTTACTTTCTTTTGAAGTTTGTCAAATCACTCTAGGGTTCTTTTCCCTCAGGTTTTCATGTGCAGTGATACTTTCAAAGGCTTGTGACCAATAGTGGCTGGTAATGTAAACACTGGGGGTGTGTATTAAATAGATGTTATTGTGAGAACAGTAACACTGACCACTAATGTGGAAATGTGCTTGGAATGATACTATTTATTTATACTATATTTATGAATATAATTATTCACAAACAGAGCTAAGGAGATTTGGACATTAGGAGGCACAAGAATTTTAATCAAAGAGAAAATATTTAATATATGCTAATAATAAGTCATGAAAATGACTTTCTCCTTCAGCTGTGAGGACTGGACAAGACTAATTATAGATTCCAGCTCACTTTACAAAACACAATGTAGACCACGCAGACATATTGGCAACGAAGTCCATACGCCAGAGAGAGAGGAAAGACGAGCACTGTAACAGTTACATGAGCATTCAATTATATTGAGCCTTATAATGGCATATTTTTGCCTGTTACATGTTGAGAAAATGAGAAGACTGGGATCAACCTGCCATCAGGCGAAATTAAATCCAAACTGAGCGTCTCGGCCAACTCTGCACGCTTGTGCCTCAGAATAATAATGGGTTCTTTCACTGGTGTTTGTCATCAAATTAGCCCTACACTTGAGACAAGGTGCTCTCTAAGTCGCATGTGGAATTCAAATCAGGCCGAGCGAGGTGGAGGCAGTGAGTTTGGTTTGTGGTGGAGGCTGGCATTGATTGCTGCAGGTGGGAGGTTTAAATGAAATGCTCTAAGTTTATATAAACACTTTTTTTTTTTTTTTCTCGCAGCTACATCCATGCATTGAAGTGGAAGGGTGAAACACAGTATTCATGAGTTTCAGCTTCATGTTATATGCAACATTTTGAAGACTTTTCCCCAATCAAAAGATATAACATTTTGTTTTAAATTGTTAATAGGTATGTTTTTAACAATTAAACGATTTTTCTTCATTCTGAAACCCATGGATAAAAATTCTTCACTTCTTTACAAGCTCAAAAATCCAATCCTCTGAAGCCTTCTCTCAAAAACATATCCCTTCCCACAAAATGTGAACTACTTTGAATGTGCATTAGTAAATGTCATAGTCTTCCAGTTCGGTTCCCGTTTGTTTGTCTTCTATAGTGCAGTGTTGCGTTCAGCGAAAGAATTGTTGCGATGCGTTCCACAGCCTGCTCAGTGCCTGACACCCGGCTCCTCCAGTAGCTTTGATCAGCCCCGGAGAGAGGGATCTGCTCTCTGACACAGTGGGAGAAGAGTGAGAGAGGAGACGAGGAAACAACTGCCCCCTCTGGTATTGCCCCCTCTGGTACTGCCCCCTCTGGCAGTGCGTGTCAAAATAAAAAGAGAGAATGAAAAGATGATTTAATGTAGTAATGACACAACACAAAGAGATGTTAGTGCCACTGGAAAAGTTATATTAAAGGTGCACTATGTCACTTTTCTGGTGCGCTACCTGCTTGTTTTCATGGGGATGTCATTGCTTTGCCAAGAATGTGACAGTATGACATGAATTAAGCTTGTATTTATTCAAATGCTGGTGTTTTTATTGTTCAAAAATACAATGAAAATACAGAAAGTTCGCCTTTCTGTGCGGAGTTTACATGTTCCTCCTTGTGTCCGGTTTACACGTTTCTCCTTGTGCCTAGTTTACACGTTTCTCTTTGTGTCTGGT
>KN472846.1:0-23717 GCA_000787095.1 Periophthalmodon schlosseri
TATTTTTTTTTTTCATTTTTTTTTTTTCATTTTTAATTTTCTCATTCTCAGTGAAGGCCATGCCATGCCTCATGTGAAAGCTCAGAACCTTCCCTCATTCTCCTGTCTTTCAAAACAACCCTTCTCCCTGCTTAAAATGCTCCTCACTGTCTTCAAATGAGCGGTAAGTGGCTTTAAGACGTGATCATTACAGAGCAATATGAAACGTCTTCTAGATGATTTATGTTCTCACTGGTGTTGTTTTGGATCAGGTATGGACAGACACATACCAAAATAGGTCTGTCAGTGTACACTATAAAGTTCACACAGGCGCCAAAAAGTGTACTTACAGGTAACAGCGCAGACTGTGTGATAGCTCACACCTAAACACACCAGTGCCCCGATACAGTAGCAGTCCCGTCACCAACGTGGTCTCATCTTTAAGTTTCCCTCCACTGGCAAAACAGAGAAGTATCACAAGGAAGCATCAGGGGACGCTATAGGTCCAAGAACATCCCCTGGTTAAGTGCTGTAACATTAAGGCAGATCATTAGAAACTTGTGTTGAAATGTATGATTTTATATAGAGCTTGTATTGGGTTTAAGGTAGGGTGACCAGACGTCCCTATTTACCTGGGACAGTCCCAGTTTTGAGCCTTTTGTCTCCTGTCCCAGCAGATTTATCCCAATTTTACACTAGAAATGTCCCAGGTGTCTCCATTTTTGACCAATCTGAGACCCGTCAACGGTAAAGAGGGGAACAGGTCATGATTTGTTTAGCCAAAATACAGAAAAAAACGTGCTTAAAAATTACAAGAGCACAAAAAAATGCACTCAGTGGGCTTGACTGAAGTTTCCCAGATTATAAACTGACCCAGGAGTAGGCCTAAATCGTGAAAGGACTGTGAATAATTCATGAATGGACCGAGTGCGTAATAATAGGCCTGTTCTTAATTACATGCTTTTTTCACAATTTTATTACCAACCCAACCTGGGGGTGTCCAAGTTTTTGAATCTGAAAATCTGGTTACCATAGTTTAAGGTGCAATTTTGATTCTGGCCAGAAGCCGTAGGTTAAGTGGTCAGCTTCTTTGCATCTTTAAAAGGAATCCAAAAGTGATCCCAAACCCCCCTCCAAAGAGAGAATGGGCAGATGAGGAATGAGAGGCGACCTCTTTTCTGCTCCTTTTTCTTTGTTTTTTCAAGGTTTGTACTTGACATTGGCAGCAGAGTGACTGGAATTCCCGCCTCACCGGTCTAGTCTATGGTTAAGACGAGCTTAGGTTTCCTCTCCAGTTGAAAGTCTGCAGGACTGAAGTGAACAGGTCCAACAGAAACAGTAGCCTGACACCGTGTTACGTCATGACGCGTTTGGCTGGCACGTCGTTAAACACTTGGAACAGACCGTAGTAAAAAAGCAAATGAAAGTCGTTACGATGCGGGACTCGCTGTAGGAGACCGAGGTGTCAGTCACGTGTTCCGCGCGGTCCCGTCATTACGCACATTCCACGTGTCGCGCATGGAAACCTACCTGGAGAATTCCGCTGACTGGGCCAAATCCTGCTCATGAAAATATGTCCAGCTGCTATGTGACTGCAGGCTACAGGAGTAAGCGAGGTTTAACTTAAATTGCCTATTTGCCTATTATTTAAACATAACAAATGCCAATAATTTTAAACTGTCTATCTTAGTGCAATGGATTTGGGCTGTGAAGAGGAGAGAATGTATATTTTAGAAAATTTAAAAAAAAAAGAAAAAAGAAAACGATGAATAAATGCAAGACAGATAATATTAATATCATACTATGGAACATTCTACGCAAAACAATTTTATCTCCATGGAGACAAGCAGGTGTCAGCAGTTTAGACCTGGTTTAGTCCTGGTTTAATGATGCAATTGTGGAGTGCAATGGTCAGTATTTATCAGACCTGCTGTAGTCCTGGTTTTGGTATCATCAAACCCAGGACTAAACCAGGATTAGACCTGGTTTAGTCCTGGGTTTGATCTGATTTAGTCCCGGGTTTGATCTGATTTAGTCCCGATAGGTCTAAACTAGAACTCTCTTTTAGTCTTGTTAGTGCAACTCTTGTGTGGTGGTCTGCAATGATCAGCCTCTATAAGAGATGGTTAGAATCTGGTTTAGTCCTGAGTTAGATCTGGCCTAGTCCAGATTAGTCCTGGTTTTGTGAGTACTGGCTGTAGCTTTTAAGTCTGCAATGTTCAATATCAATAAAAATGAAGAAGAAGGAAAAAGTGGTGAACAGGGGCATTACGTCATCAACATAATTTATTGAAAATCTCTAAATATAATGTCAAACAAATATACACATGATTTATACAGCTGTGCATGATAATATTCACTGTAGTGCTGTGGTTTTAAATGGTCAGGACGGTGAGTTAATCATTTTCTTCTTGGTTCAAAGGCTGTGGAGAAAAAAACATTATGGTTTTACATTTCTATTCAACTTCAAAGTAGCTGCAGTTGTTATTATTCTTTTCAACTATATTCATTTTAAAAGGTTCACTATGTAACTTTTTGGATGAATGGGGGGGTCCACCACTGACACTGAAAAACAGGCTTTTAGTTGTTTAGTCAGTTAATCGATCGATGGCGTCTTAGTCGACCAAAATTTGTATTAGCAGACTTATCATTTTATTTAGATTTTAATGAATTATATGAGACAACAGCAAAAAAAAGTTAGTGAGTGAGTTAGCTGAAGGTTTGGTATTTTTTTGGTATTTATAAGTAAAAAGGCAGGTTAAACTCATGACAAGTTTAATCTGTCTTTACATAGTTACATTGTTTCCTAGTACTTTTTTCTGCATAAATAGTTGCTTTTGCATGAACTCCCCCTGCAGGTGTAGTCTTGTGAGTGCAGTTTGAGTCAAATACATAACAGTTTTGAGAGCTTTTGCCACGCCCTTCTTTTAGTCGACTAATCGATCGGCGGCACGTGTTAGCCGATCAAGAATGTCGACTACAGCCCCATTTTTTACTGTGAGTGTCTTCGCCTCTGACCTGTAACTTGGCATTGTGGTGTCACCTGCTTGTTTCCATGGAGACAGCCAAGTTTAATGCCATACTGTGGAACATTCCAGGTAAAGCGATAACATCTCCATGGAGACGAGCAGATGGCGGACCCTCCTCCAGAAAAGTTCCACAGTGCACCTTTCATTTAAAATATTTATTCTATTGCAAAGGAAAAAAATCAATTCACAAGTAGTTATTACATAGACACAGAATTACTGCGCAGGGATTATTGCTTGATCATAACACAGTAATACAATAAAAATGCCTTTGTCTTATTTGTATAAAATTTTCTTACTGTGTAAGCAGCATCTTGGGTTTGGGGGTCGGGTCTTTGCCATTTCTTGTTGGTTAGAATCCGTAGTACCACCAAACCAAACGCTACGATCACAACTCCCAAAGAATTAGCAAACAAGGCCTCAGGAGGGAGACTGCTGTACGGCTGTGTGTGGTTGTCTCCTTTCCTGGTAAAAGACATCCAAAGACCACATAATACATTTAGATCACGTTACCTTTTATTGTTTTGAAAATGCTATATTCACCAAATTAGTAGTTTTGGATTTGACGCTCTGAGTCAGTGCTCCCTTTGCTCACATTCGGCAGGCACACAGATAATGAAACTACTGCACACTGCATCAGGCCTGTGAAGCTGCAGTGTATTGTTTGTATTCTACTCTTCTACGAAAATAGCCGTGCGGGAGCATGGGTGACATAAGCTTGTGGGCTGGCCCTTATACAAGAGGCGTGGGCTCGTACTGCTAAAGAGTGTTCAAATGTGTTCAAAAGTGCCCAGGAGTGATATCAAGCATCAAACATGCATGGACGACATATAAACAGCGTTACAACATGGCAGAAAGCTTCAAAAAAGTTTAGTATAATACCCCCTCTTTAAACAAATGCAGATTTCAGAAAATTCATTTATGTCATTTACAATAAGAAAGCACATTTTTAGTTAGCAGAAGACATTATATGGAGCTATATTGTTGCAACATTGCAATTTGTTAACTGTGATGATTCAGTAAGTCTTTTGTAGCCAATGTAGCTGTCCTGGGGCTACATAAGTGGATCACTAGAACCTATAAGCCATAAAGATGATTATTTGACTCATAATTGAAAGCACAATTACTTTTTATAGTTATAAAGTAGACCTGATACAATTCAAATTGTAATGTTTTCTGACACTTTTGTTTAGTGTGTAGAATGGAAAAGTGTCTTTGCTCTTGGATTTGAGTAGCAGTAGCAGTGCCCATATCATTCTGAACAGAAGGTAATTATTAATTGTATTTTCGCTTACAATATTTTAAATTTGATAAATTGCTGAACCCTATAAAAACCTACAACCTTCTGTGTATGCAGGTTTGTAATTAAAATGCCATCAGAAAAGTTGTACGAATAAAACACAAACATGCATGTACTTATACATGTCTGGCTAAAATCAAAGACTCACAGGACAAAGATAAGTTTTTCGTTGATCCCAGAGACACAGGCTGCGATGCTGAGGCTCAGGATACTGCCCCCGAGCCACACGTGAAGAGGTTTGAGCAGCTTTCTGAAGGAGACAGGAGAGCAGGGCAGGAGGAAGCCAGCAAAGCCTGCCACCCACTGGACACAATGGGTATACACACAATACAATAAACATGACGACACTTCTGATACACAGTAGGTACGTTTACAGTAAAAATCCCATAACAAGAATAATCAGATAACCCAAAAAATATGATTTTTGGTGTGTGTTTACAAGCACAAAATTAAAACTGATCATCTAACTCACATCAGATGTAACTGTTGACATGACATTTCAATAATCTGATAACTCCAGAAATCAGATAATGATCAGATTTTTTGGATGCATGTAAACTCAGCCAGTGCCTATTTTACAGAGTCTTTCCTTACACTAAAGAGAATTAAAATATGACAAAATATTTGTGTAAATTTTACCAAAATACCACATAAGACCAATTTCATTTATTTCATTTATTTTTTTAAATGTGGCAGGTCAGACAACTAATTAAACTAATTAAAACATTATTATTATCATTATATTTAAAATAACCTAGATTTTTCTAGTTTTCAAATTTTTATGATGTTTATAATTTTGCTTCGTGGTTCTGGTTCTTCCATTACTGTTACCTAGCAATCATGATGTTAACAGGACCACTAGTTAAAACTGCACAATAGTTATGGTTTGACTAATAAAAACTATAATGACTTTAATTTAGTTAAATCAATGAAGGTTTAAACTGTCAGACAAATGCCTTCCTTAAGCATAAATTGTGTCTGCATTTTGGAGTAAATTTTCCGTGTTGAGGAACACACCGCTATTTCCTGTATTTTTGTACTTTTCAACTGTTTTTTTCCCACAATTGCCACTTAACTGTAAAACTATGTTAAATATCTACCACAGGTACTGCTCCACCAAACCAAGTCATAGAAAGACATCAGGCACCTGTCATATGCACTTAGTTTAAAAAAAAAAGAAAAAAAAGAAAAAGGATTTTGTGGAATTTTGATCTTATAGCTCAATATAAGATTTTATTTTAGTCTTATTGAGAAACAAGAAAGTCTAAGACAAATAAAATACACAAAACATATCTCGTCCCATTGAAAATTGTATATATTTTTTTATTCCTATGGAGCCAATAGTTACGTCACATACCTGCACAGCAAAGAGGAGCACGGCGCTGAGTCCGACCCAGCTGTGGAGGGAGTAGAGGTTGGGGATGTTGTTCTTGTTGTGGAAGTCGAAGACGGCACACAGCCCCACCACAGACAGGAGCAGAGCCAGGAGCATCAGCCCGGAGTGAAGCAGCTTCCAGGGCAGCTTAGACCGCCCCCAGGTCAGAGGGACACGGTACACCACAGACGCTAAACAAGGGGCAAGTTAGCAAGGATGTTTGTACTGAAAAGACAATGTGTAATGAAATTTGAGTATCATTTGGACTTTATAAAGAAATTAAAACTCTATGTTGTATTATTTTGGACTACAGTGTGGAACCCATGTCCTTTCATTGAGAGTTGATTTGACTAAATGCCTAATCTTCACCCGCAGCCTGTTTAAATAAGCTCTGAAAGTCAATGTATGAGTTTAACCATAGTTGGCAACTCTTGGTTTTTGACAGTTTTAGATCACAAAGCTGCAAATTAACCTGGTTTGCACCGAAATGGTAAAAAATGGACTATAAACACAATGCAAACACTGTAGTAGGGATTGATTTATTGATTAGTCCCACTTTGATAAATGAACCATTTTAAACTGAAAATGTCTTATGCAGTTATCAATATCAAATGAAAAAAAAGATTATCTCATTACAACTGCACTTCATAGTTTTAATGACATTTTGAATTTTGAATCAAATACAATAATCAATGCGGAATCATACAGAGGCAGCCAAAACGTGCGTGTCATCATACATCAGCTGGGACTTCCCACATATATGGTCATGACTACTTGACCACTCAAAAGCAGAAGAAGTCAGATCCTGCTTTTGATAAAATAGAAACTTAAATACTTTAAATTGTTTGGTTGAATAGATAGATTTAGTTAATAAACACTAAGTTAGATTAAACTCCATACACTAAAACTAAACTACAAAAATCATTTGACTAAACATAAACAAGTCTAGATTAGAACTAAAATGAAACTGGATATCAAAATAAAGACTGGTAAAGTGACAATCCTACCCACCATAGCCGTACATAACCACCAGCCCTGAGGTCATGAGTACAGGGTGCCAGTTAAACTCTAGCCCTGATCCATCCCATTGGAATCCTCCTCTGAACCTGGAGCTCCAGAGACAGGCCAACAGCACACAGGCCAAGCCCAGAGCGAAGCACACGAGCAGGCAGAGGGACAGGTTCAACACGGGCCGCATCCTGGAGGCACCTGGAGGCTGGGACAGGAAAATACAACTGCTGTAAGCCAAAGAACAGTTAAAGTGCACATGACAGGGTAAACTATACTTTTAAGTAATAATCTTGCCTAGTTTTAGTAGAAGCCAAAGTTAAATCTGTCAACTGGACAAAAAGTTGTAGGAGTGAAGACGTCTGGCTGCTCATCCAAGCCACTTCTTCAGTTCTGGTCAAATTACTGGTGGACGCTGCCTTATATCTGTCTGAAGGGAGGAGCTAACTACACTGAAACTGTAAAACTGCTATTGTTTACAGTTTCAGCCTCCATTCAACCTTAATGGCCCTGGCTGGTTCTATTGTTCTTGGATTCCTTTACCTAGTTTTTGCCTAGTTTTCCATTTTCAACACTTTTGATGAAGTTTATCACCAGACAGGGGGCAAAACATGTCTAATTTACATAACAGTTATTATTTGACAAGTTAAAATATATGACTAAGCCTAAATAAACCTTGATTGGTGGTCAGAGGAGCCGATGGGCAGACTGACGGAAGCCATACTGTGCCAAGGGCAGCTATGGCTACAGAAGTAGGTAACCACCACTGAGTGTGGAGTAAATGAACAATAACTACAGTGTTGCTTTGAGAGGTTTGTAAGGCCTAGGACACACTGCACGGTTATTTCACCCAGTGCATGCACAACTGAACCACAGAGCCAGTGCCACATGTCGTCCTGCTTGAGCTGCCGGTGTGGCCGTCCTTGCAGTGACGCACGGCTGTGGTTTTGCGAGCTTATACATGTAAACACTGCGGCTGCCGTTGTCTTTGGACCTAAAGCATTATTATTATAGCATACTCAAGCCATCCTGATACCATGCACTTACTGTGCTCTGAAGCAGGAGACAAGTTTTGTTGCCTGAACAATAGCAGCCTTTGTAGTAATAGTTTATAATCGTTTGGGCACACGCCGTTGGACTAGAGTCAATGTTTATCTCATTACTCACCGTCCACTGTCCCTCCCTCAGACGGGGAGTTCTTCTGGCTGGTCTGGAGTTGCTTCGTCCTGGTTCAGAGCTGATCTGTGTGAGCTGGAAGTTGAGAGGAGCAGAGCTGAGAGCTGGAGACTCCTGCTGCATCTGCTGTTCATACTGTGATCAATGACATGCTTCAAACTGCACAAATATTGCAGTCAAATACTTAGTCAAAACTAAATTACGAAATGAAGGCCACTGGAGGCAATTTTTGGAATAGCCTCAGAATGTATGTTTTTATTTCAAAATTAACCATCCTAATTTTAACACATCACCCATTAAAACATTAAAAATATGTTACATGCAACGCAATCAAATTTTATGCAAACTTCCCTGCACATATTTGATACTTACACCAAAGTTATCCTCGCATCGCACATTTCCAAAAAAAATAAAATAAATAAAGTTACTGCAATACTGTCGTGTCCTCGAATGACCTCACGTAAATATCGGTAAAAACATGGTACAAGTTACGATTGAAATAAAGTTCTCGTCCACGCCTCAAACTCGAATAAAATAATACGTTTAACTGCTAATAAAAGCGTTAAATGTCCAGAGTAGCGCTGATTAGGAGCAAACCTTGCACATTCAGGAAGTACCGTGGAAGCGCAGGTGACAAGGGTTTACTCGTTTCCTTATTGACATTGCAAAGGCTGATGGGAAATGTAGTTTTGAAGAGTGAGAAAACAACTTTCGCAAAATGCAGTTTATAGACCTATATCTTCCAACATTTGATTATTTATTATGATTGTAATGTTTTTAGATTTTATAAACTAGCCTATAGTAAATTAGGCCAAATATTTCAACTTAAACTATATAAGCTAATGGCTGATATAATATAGCCCACATGCTCTACTTTGACGAATTTCTCCACTAGATGGAGAACTCAACTCATTTTAATGTACGTTAAATTAAAGAAACTGCATGGGAGATATTGATTTTAAATTCCATAACCATGACATAACTGTAACCCCAGATATACGGTAGACATGTTAAAATCAAATATAGCTTTTACTGAAAATAATTCTAATTCGGATTTATTCTTAATTACAAAAAACATTGCACATAATGTCCCATTTATTTTTGATATAATTTAATGATTTGGTTCTCAAGATGATTATCCAGTCAGAAAGCAGAATAAGCCTCACACGAGTCTCTCATTTGAGTTGCCAGTTTCATTGCTGAAATCCACTTGATTTAAACCTAAAATGACTCTCTCTGATATGAATCCTCTCTAAATAAAACTCAGCACTTCCAGCCAATCATGAATCAGTGCTAGTGCAGCTCAGAGAGTGAATTCTGGAGGTTCTGACCTTTCACATGAGGCCTGTCCATATACTGAGAATGAGAAAAACTTGTATGTTTCTATCTACAGGCAACCCAGGTTCAGTTATGATAGTAATAATCTTTTTAAAAGTCACACGCTACATACAGTCCCTTTAAAATAAAAAAAAAAAATACTATAGACCTACGGTTGAAATTGTTTACACAAAGAACAACTCACAGGTTACATAAACATTCTTTTTAATTGCCTTTAAAGTTTGTCATTCATAATTCACATACACATCTTATGCGTATGATAAGAAAAACAAAACTTTTAATTCACATTCTTCAGTAATTTAAATACATTTACCAGTGCAAAGTACCGGTTATTGAATGTAACTAAAACATAATGTATTCACAACTTTGGCACATTAGTCTTTCTGTAGCCTTGGTTGTGTAGGCTATTTTAAAAGGGCTGTATGTGGCACTTGTTCAGTCAGGGTGTTTTAAATTCCAGTAAATATCCTACCCAGTACACATTTTTATTGGAAGGGTTTCCATTTTTCCTAAGAGGGTTTCTCTTAAGAAAAATGTTAGAATGCCTGGTCAGAAAACATAGCCAAAAGAAATGTAAAATTATATTCCAAACTAATCATTTCCCCTCAACTTTTCAACAATTTCAAAATATGGCTAAATGTAACTGTTTAAACCAAGCATAGTGCTTTCTTACAATGTGCCACATGCAACCCTATTACTTTAAGTCATTTTTGTTTTTGATAGACCAAAAAAAAAAAAAAAAATCCTGATCAACAAAAATGACAAAAAAAATGTACAAAATACACAAAAATATTACCATATAAATAGACTTTTATAAATACATAGTGTGAAAAAAAAAATCACAAATATGACATTAATTTCAAGTAGTCGTACACAAAAAAATCAACTTGTTGCGTTTTCGTACGCTCTATGTAAACAAACATTACATTCAGTACATTTTAATGCAGAGGTCTCCATTTGATCTTAGCTCGTACCGGTAACTGCAATCTGTCTCACTTTTTACACACAACAGAACCAAATAATTCTCCCCACTAATAATGCTTGGATCAGTCTGGGTTTTAAGTGTTCGAAATAGCTAAATTTTAATTCACTGACATTACACCTTGACAATTGGCACAGTACCAATGCTCTGGTTTAGCCTTGGTTTAGTCATAGCTTGGTCCCTGTTTAAAAGGCACTGTACCCGATTAGGAACCTCGATGAGTTTATTAGCGCTTTTCACTACTCTCAGAGACCAGAGTTTTGCTGTACCGGTAAAGCTAACAACAACTAACATGCTAATGCGCACTTCCTGATTATTGGACAATAAAATGCTTTTCAATTAGATGCAGGCAGCACGCAGTGGACATGTTTTGACCCTTGCTTTTACGAAATATCTATACTGGGGCCAGACAAATCTTGCTCAAATAACAGTCAGGAACATAATAATAGTCTGGCGCAGTGCCTGTATGTCCTGGTTTTAGTCCTGGTTCAATTCTGGTATAGTCCTTTAGTCCTTTAGTCTTTCTTTAGTTAATGAAAACTTTCCTCCTGGCTGATTAGCCCTGTTTTTGTAACACTTATTCTAGATAAGCCAGAGCCAATCCTAGTCAAGACCTGGTTTGGACCAAAATTAGTCCAGTTTTAGCCTTGGTTTTGGCCTCATTGAGATCTTAGGTAGACCAACTGTTAAAGTCAAATGCAAACAGTGATCTACCTGCAACTTAACTCCTAATGGCGTTTTTTTTCTTTAGAACAGTACATTCTTAAAAGCCTAAGAAATCTCCATGAAAATCTCTATATGCTAATTTTGGTCACTGACGGACAAAGTGTCCAGCGTCGACCGCGCGTTCCACTATGACCTCTGCTGTTCGCCTCTGGTCCAGGTCGAACAGTGCTTTCAACAGGTCATTCAAACTGGCTTCTTTGCCACACTTCTCCAGCCAGAGGTGGAGCAGATCATGCACACGGTCAACGTACGTGAGAGACTCTTTGCTTTTGATGACGTTGTCCGAAAGTCCAAGATGGCGGAAGAAACGGTTGTGGTAGTGAACGTCCAGTTCCTCGAAGAATTCAAAGCAGTTCCTGAGAGACACGTGCCCTGAAAGTGAGAGAGGAAAAACTTTTCTATTGGAATGAAAGTAAAACATACACTGTGGCGTTAAATGTAAGAAGTAGCAGATTTATTTTGTATTAGCAAAATGAAAGTAAAGACATACCATTCACAGAAACAATGTTGAACTGTGGTTCTTCAACCTAGATGGCAAAGCACACTTTTCAGACATTACAGTACAAAAAAATCTTCAACCTTGGAATCCTGAGTGTTTTTAAGCAGTTCTACTGACTGTTTAGATATTGCAGGATTAATGTGTTAAAAAGCAATAGGGTGGAGAGCATTGAATAGTTGTTTAAGCTGAAGTTATTATAAAAGTTTTCATAAAGCCAATTAATAAATGCCAAATTTAGTTTTAAGAGGTCAAATAAAAGGAATTGTAATTGAGCAAAATTTGAAAATTGGTGAATCCTTTAGCCATACTGAGCTAACTTGGCTACTGCCAGAGAGGCACATTCTACACATTTGTCCATCTGGAACAGCTCTCGCTGAAAGTGATCGGGAAAAGGTGCAACGTCATGACAAATACTTCAAGCTGGGTGAAGCATCACAACAGTGGAACAACCCCACAAATCAAACTTTAGTTAAATCCAGTTGAGAGAACAGTAGACATCTCTCCCATCCCAAATACACAAACCACTTCCTTCTGCTCGTTTTAGTTTTTTAAATAAATAGTCTGTATTTCTGTTAAAATAGGCTGAAGTACGTCCGTCCACGCTGCCATATTTGTTTGGGTTTCACCTTTGGCTTCCGCCCAAAACTACAATCCTGCTCTGTGATTGGTCTGAATGACTCGTGGCTGGGCCCAATGGCACCAGCAGCAGCCTGGCAAGATGCATTCTCATGAGTTTGTATGTCAATATGGAGCTGCCCCATCTCAATGTGGCAGCAGATTGCAAGTCTGCTGCCTACTATGACATGTTGCATGCTCAGAAAAAAAAACAAACAAAAAAAAAAAAAACACTGTAGAAAAACATAAAATAACAGTGCTAAGATGTCTAGTAGTTCAAACACCATGGACAATACATGATACAGCACTTTGAAGCAAGCCAGTGTTAAGCAGGCAACACACAGCATTAAAAGCTCTATAGCACAGAGACGTGGGTGAATGGCGCCTCACCCTGGTGTAGTGAAGCGTTAGGGCAGGAGCACAGCTGTACTGGGCAGGCGCAGAGCAGGTATACAGGGGCCGGCTGGTAATTAGGTTGTCCTGGGAGTTGCTGGTAGAGCTAGGGCCTTCACATAGACCTCTTTGCTCCTCCATGTCCACCACAGGGAGCGACTTAGGCCTCACCAGGCTCCAGCAGCGAGGGGATGTGCCCAGAGACCTCTCAGTGCCATTGCAACCCTAAAACAATGAATAATTTGACAAAGAAACGTTAAGTTATTTCTTAAGCTGCGTTTTGAGCACATTAAAATTATTCAAGAAAGACATAGGGAAAATTGCTACTGCTTCCGGAGCAGCCAGCTGTCGAATCAAAATCGTAGTAATAGTTGCAAATCAAAATTACAATTTGAGTTGCCACAATTATCAAATTGCAAAGACGGAGATAATTAGATAATATGTACTTGGCAAAGAAAAAAAAAATCTGTATTTTTATTGACTCTTATATACCTTCTTGTACCTGTAGTTTAGACCTCTATAAACATGTTTTGAAATGCATGGGATTCTCGTTAGTTCAGATTTGAGTCTTCTCTCAAATGGTAATTCTCCTGGAGTTGTTTACAACGTGCACTCAGAATAGCAATATATGTTTAAAAAGTTGGATTTTGTTCAAATAGCAATACTTATCAGATAAATTGCTATTCAATGTTTTATTTCAAACAACATC
Organism: Periophthalmodon schlosseri; assembly: GCA_000787095.1. Lineage (NCBI taxonomy): Eukaryota > Metazoa > Chordata > Actinopteri > Gobiiformes > Gobiidae > Periophthalmodon > Periophthalmodon schlosseri. Next base: position 13,127 of record KN472846.1, read on the forward strand.
CACCCTATTGACATTGGCACACATTCCATCAGTCTGTCCCAGGAAGGCACTGGCTGGATCTATATGAAATCTATGTAAAAATAATACATCATTATCATTACTGCAACGACTACTGCTGCTATAACTGCTGCTAATAACACAATAGCTATAACATGACATGTTAGTTGGTGAACGATGGTATTAATGTAAACAAGGTTTCAACACTGGTCATCTGGACATGTTTCTCCTCCCATCCATTTTCAATTTTAATGTACGGTAGTTTTTCTTATAAAATACAAATAAAATACAAAACATAAAAGTATTACTGAATACAACTCTCACCGTTGTCAGATCAGCTTGGCTCCTTCCAGAGTCTGAAACACACAGGACACATTTTGTTCAAATACAACCCATATACTTACTCAGGCTCATTAAAAGTCTTTCATTTTCCCCCTTCTTGAACTCGCTGTCATTTGTGATCAGTGGTGGAAGTAAAAGTATAACATAAAAAAGTAAATTTTATAAGGGTATTTAAGAGTGAAATGTAAAAGTATTTTGCACAGATTTCACAACTGTCAAAGCGATAAATGTCCAGTTAAAAATGTAGTTGAGTAGAAAGTACAGATACCTGCTCTTCAATGTAGTCAAGTAAAAAGTAAAGAGTCTGCTGCGTACCATCTAATTATAAAGCGTTTTATTGTGCACGATTTACATGCTAATTGTTGTAAGCTTTACCCTGATGGCAAAACTTAACTTTGGTTTCTGAAAGTTGTGAAAAGTGCTTAAAAACTCATAATTGGAATGAAGTTAAGTGAGGAATAAGTTTGGACCACTCCAAACCATTAAAAATGAACTAGTTCTTTACTTAAATAACTACTTAAACAGTGGAGATTCCTAAAAGTGTATTTAAGTACAGTACAATTACTTATATACTGAAGTTATAGTTGCAGGATCTTGCATTACCCACAGCATGACTGAAGACTAGAATGACCTGGCAAAATTCTTTTAATAATCTCAACTCAAACATAATGGTTGGCACCACCTTTCCCACCTCTGCATCAACAAGCGACAGCATGATTAGTAATTATCCCACACAGAGTCTTCAAAGTGAGCCATGATTTCATTTACAGATTAATTTTTTTACAGCGGAAACTAGTCATGAAAAATAAACAAGCCTAATCCATGTCGAATACCTAAGGTGTGACTGAGAGTACCTTAGGCATGAATCAATCATTTTTTTACCTTTATTTAGCTAAAGTGCAAGTAAAGGCAAGGCAGGTGATTTTGAGTATTGTGTAATATTAAGTACCTGGTAGAAGTCAATTCTTAGTTTTGGCTGATTTTTAATGAGGTCTAGCAGCAACAATTATTCAACGGTATTTATTCATATATTCATTCTGAGCATCCTAATTACGACAAGTTTATCAGCACTTTTCACAACTCTTCAGTACAGAGTTTTGCCATCATGGTAACAACAACTAGCATGCTAATGCATTCTTCCTGATTACCAGACAATAAAATGCTTCTGATCTCAAGAGCTGCTTATACAATACATCTTGTACTGGGGCAAAATAAATGTTGCTCAAATATATGGGGGAAAAAAATAAATAAATAAAACATATACAGTGCCTTTAAAACAAGTAGCCTACTAGTGCTATTGCCTCATATTTTCCAATACTATAATTACTACTTCTAAGACATTTTCTTTCCATAATGTAGTCATCAGTCCTGTTCTTTTTGTTTTCCATTGTCATGTTTAATACACATTAGAAAACATTAGGGAGTCATCTTTAAAGCTCCTATATTGTGCAAAATTGACTCTTGTGATCTAGACCATGTTATGATGTTGTTACCTCCTCAAAAATGTACCCAGACTTGTGTTTTGTTTCATTCACACATGTTTGAGTAACCCTTTATTATTAGTCTGTCTACATCTCCAAAGCTCAAAGTGCTCTGTTCCACCTTGTGATGTCATGTAGTGGTAATTTTCAAGTTAACAGCTTTTACCTTTAGTCGCATAGAGACTGGCAATTCTAGGGCTTAGATTATCTAAATTATTCAAGTGAAGGTGTATGGAGCACTATAGCACTTCCTGTATCATGATATGACATCACAAGGTGGAACAGAGTGTTTTCTGTTTGATAGAAGAACTAAAAAGAGAGTGAAAGAAAGCTTAAATATGCAGGGTTTGTGTGTTAAACACGTGTGAATGAAACAAAACTCAACTCCAGGTCTGTTTGTGATGAGGAAACAACATTATAACATAGATCAGAAAATAACTTAATATAGGCCCTTTAAAGTGAACTGTTAAATAACTGAAACTAAATTTCAATTATATTTATTCAATTTCAATGTATCTATGGAAAAGTTTGTATTTTTTAAGAGTGTAACATTAGTGTCAATTAAACAGCTCCTTTACTTGACCAAACAAACAAGTCCTAAAATCCACAAGGTATGACTCCATCGCATTCCAAAGATATGACAAATACAGTTATTGTGCTTCTTGAGACCTCTGGACCCTATAAATCTATCAGTGCGCTTGGAAAGTTCTTTGATGCATTTATATTCCATATTGGGCCGGAAAAAAACAAAACAATAAAAAGTATAAAAGTTACGGTTACGCCTGTCACGATAATCAATATAACGATTCATTGTTCAATATAAGAAAGCGGAAACAATATATTTTTGTGGTCAGTATTTATCGTGTGTACTTTTTCTTTGCACTACTGGAAATCTGTTGGTTATGTGATGAGATTTAATCCGTAAAAGGTTGAATTAATAACTTGTATGACTCATTACAGATGCAAACTAAGAACTAAAGTGTTTCATTCTGCTGTTTATTTAATGCAGCTCATGTTTTTTTTTTTGTTTTGTTTTTTTTTTTTACAATATTGTAGATTTAGAATAGTTTGTGGTATAAATCTGCTTTTTTTGTGTCAGTGGCATAAATTTGTTTCAATATTATCTTTTATCGTCTCTATTTACTTATATATCACACTAATATATCACACTTTTTGTTTTGTTATTGTGACAGGCCTTATAACAGAAACAATTATGAAATTACTGAGGCACTTCTAACAGCACCAATATACCAGTTATTTGTGAATTTATTAAAAAGTTAATAAGGTTATATTCAGGGGTGGAAAGTAACTATTTACAAATATGTTAATTGAGTAGATTTTTTAGGTAATTTTAACTTAATTTATTTTTTAAATAATAATTAATTCAATAATATTTTTTGATAATTTAATAATTTAACTTTGAGTAGATTTTTAAACCTTTACTTGTAGCTCAGAGAATATGCACATTGACTAAATTCATTCGTTTTGTATAAAAGTGTGATCTAAAATGCTTCTAAAATAGCATTAAAAAATAACTAGTATTCAGAGTAGTATTTTTCATGCATATCGTACTTTTTTCTTAAGTACAATTTTGGCAGCAGTACTTGTAATTGATTTCACTTTTTGCTATGCAACTGTACCATTACTTGAGAACGAATTTTCACTGGTTATATTTAAGCCTTTTCTAATGAGTAACGTGGTGCATTAGTCAGACTGAGGATACAAAGACATGGGAAAAACATGCAACACCCCAAACATGGGCAGGTCCAGAAATCAAACCCAGGACATTCTTATAGTGACGCACGCCGACTACACCTCCATGTCATTATAACTAGTTTTCTTCAGTTTGAAAATATATGTAAATGTTTTAATATTACTGGCCTATTAGTTTCTTAAAGCAAAAAAATCAAAATGGTGGTGGCAAAATTCATTGTGTGCCATGGTTCTTGGTTCCTTTTTGGATGTATCTAAACCTGCAGCAACTCTATTCTAAAGGCTGCTTTCAAGTTCTAGAATAAACAAAGTTGAAAAAAATTAATAAATACCTGATGCTTTCTGCTTTCTTCGACGCACATAGACGGCCAACAGAATGACAACCAATAATACAAGAGGAATGGCCACTAGAATGGGTATGTACACAGCTTTCTGGTCTGTTTAAAAAAGAAAAAAAGTGTTATCACGATAATAAAATTTCAAACTCAATACTAAGGAACAGACTCAATACTAAATACCGATTCCGATATCACAATGAGAATTTAAAAAATACTTTTATTTGGACAACATAATGTCATTTTCAACATTAAACCATAGTACTTTCTTTTATATTGCCATGTGGTGTTATATCTATGTATAAAAGTGTTGTCTATGTTGTCCTGGTATGTTCCATACTGGTCCATGGTCCATGTGGTCTTATACTTGTGGTTCTGATACACAGGGCCGGATTAAGGATCTTGGAGGCTAATACATTTTGAGGCCTTTTTTTCCCCAAACAATTATAATCCAAACCTTTGAATATAAAAAAGCCTGATCTAAAGCAAAATTTACCAAATGAAATATACAATTTAAAATGAAAAAAAAAAAACAAACCATAAATTGTTTCTTGTAACTTGTCTAAATGTTAGTGTCCCCCACAGTCCTGACTTTCTCTGCTCCACCCCTGCAGCTCACAGCTTTCGCTTTTTTTTTTTTTTTTTAATTATGATTGTTGGTAAAATACTAACCCAATGGTTTGTTATTCAATCACTGCCACTAGCAATGTATACTGCCGTTGTGTCCATGAGCAAATAACTTTACCCACTTTGGCATCTGTGCAGGTGTGTGAATGTGTGAGTGTTAAACGCCATTTTCTTACCTATGTTGTAATGTTGCTTCAACAACAAACAGAAAACCTTCAGAAAACCTACAGTGCAACGGTGTGTTTTTATTCAAATATGTGTGAATGAAACAAAACACAACTCTGGATATGTTTTTGGTGAGGTAATATTATAACATGGCTTAAAGCTCACAACAATCCATTTTGTGTAATACGGGACCTTTAATGTTTTGGTTTATTTTTTGTAGTTATTTTTGTACATTGTTTATATGCTACCAAACTCGTACCTGATGCTTGTCCGGAGTGTGGTGGTTTCTTCTTGCACTCCGTGTTACTGGTGGGAGTACAGTTTCTCACAACAATCTCGTCCGGACCACATCTGCTCGGGGGAGACAGACACAAAACAACTTAGATTGGGCTACAGAACAAAACAACACCGCGTGATGGGACTCCCTGAACCAGTGAAGCCTGTTGAATCGCACAATTGTAAGCCTGTATTTCAGGTTTGTGACGATGACTTTTAAAATATGACGTACTGTTATGACAGATTTCCATATGTGGATAAATGCGAGCACATCTTTCCTCATAAGGTTATTGTAAGGCATTTAGAGTAGCACAACACTATGTTATGGCAAAGGTTAAGTCAATACGTGCCAGAGATTTGTACAGTTTTATACCAAGATTAAAATTACTCAAACATGTTGACACCTTTCTGAACTTTGATTCAGAAATCTTACATATTTTTTTCCTCTAATATGTGTCCAGCTTTATATAATCAAACTTTCTGGATGAAAATGTATTCCTAATGGAGCATAAAAAACACTTGCTCTTTGGGTGACTTTACAAAGTACATTAACTTTACTGGTGCTACCTGCTTGTCTCTACCTGCTCACAGTCAGAATGTATGATTTTGAAGGTATTTAAGAATAAAAACATCTTAACTGTAAGATCTATAATAAGTGATGACAGTAAGCTCATAAAAAGAGAAAAAAAAAAAAAAAATCAAAATTTAACTGCGTATCCCCTGACCGTGTGCATCGCTTGCAGATCTCACAGGCCTGGTCCGGATCACAGAACCCTCCTTGTTTACACTGGCACTCCGTGTTGTGAGTGGAGGTACACGGATGCACAACCTCCTGATCTGAGAAAAGACAAGAAAACAAATTACACACGTGTCTTATGCTTTCATTGACGGTACTCGTTTGTACCATCTGGAGCACTGACTACTGCGTCTCAACCAGATGAGGCTGCGTCCATGGAGCTCTCTGTCATTTCATAGACACGAGGGATCTTCTTAGTGGACTACTTGACTGTTCTATTGACATGAATGAATACCAGGATTTTTACGCACAGTGCAGTGCAAAGTTTGACCTGCCTTGGATCATCTATTGGATAAGAGGAAAGATGAACAACCACCCGCAAGGCTGCAGCTCGTGGTGAGTACTTTTTACACTGGGTTTAGATGAACTGCAGGTCTTGTTCACATACTTTGAGCAGGTTACTTGGAGATTGCGTGTTACACCAACTACAATGTACTGCGGTGCGTTTTTGACAAAAGCGACATGTTTTCACGTGGGTTCACGTGGGTTCACACAATAACACACGTCTAACCAGGTCGCTGCGGTGTTCGTGGATTCTTTCTGCAGACCCATGCCTCACACGGAGCCGCACACGACTGAGGTCAGTGTAACAGGGCATATACATTTTAATGACTTTCCAAGTCTTGCGGGACCAGTGCGAGTCCCGAACCACACCGCACTTGCAGTCAGTGTACACCCGCCGTTATGCATGTTCTGCCTTTTTTTTTTTTTTTTTTTTTTTTTTTTTTTTGAATGGACCACTGACAGAGGATCTTTAAATTGTAATTTGAGGGTACTTGGAGCAGAGATACCTAGGCGACAGATGGAGCAGGTCAGACACTTCTTCAGCCCATTCCCCTCCGCAGTGAATGTATTGAGGTCACACTCCTCACACTCACTGTGGCCCCCTGGTGTGGAGCATGGAGACTTCATATGAGTACCTGAGGACAATATCACAAACACGTAAACATTCAGGCCACATTAAAGGCACTGTATCTGACTTGCAAAATGTGTCTTGCCCCAGTACAGATATATTGTATAAGCTGCTCTTCAGGGCAAAAAGTGCTTATAAACTCATCGTGTTAAATAATTAAGAGGTTATGAATGAACTAGTTAGGTTTTTCACGTTTTTAAGGCAGTAGCAATCAGGAACAACAAATATATGGTAAGAGATCAGCTTCGAGCAGCACAATTAAGCACAATTAAGTAAATGACTAGTCAACTCCAGTAACTCCAGTAACTCCCGTGAACACACCGGCCTGACAGTTCTTGCAGCAGAAGTCTCCATGATGATACTCCAGATCGTTACAGTAAACAGCCCGTCGAGACCGGTTCAGTCTAGGGTCCAGACCACGTCCAGGGTAGGCCAAGGTCTGGTAACAGCACCACAGCACAAATACCTGGGAACAGGAAGAAAATATCATTGGCATAAACATCGCTGGTAGACCGGTCAGATTCCCTGGCCCATTATAAATGTGACCATTTAAATGTTTATGTTTTCAAGATATACCGCCCCACTTCAGTCTTGGGTCTGGTTTGGCTTGCTTTAGTCTGACTTTCCTCAAGAACTAATCTTATTCCAGGGTCTATGCTCTGCTCAATTTGGTCCTGTTTTTTTGTTGGTTCAGTTCCGTTAGTTTTTTCAGTCAAGCCATAGTTTGGACCCGTTTAGCGTTAGGGTTCGCACCAATGGTCTGGTTTGTCGTACTTTAGTCCTGCTTTTGTTCTACTCTTAGTTGAATTTAATCTGGGTTTAAACTAATTTAGTCCTAGTTTCTAATTAACTAATTTAGTCCTAGGTTCCACCTTATCAAATGTTACCACCTTACTAGTCTACACATATTCTTCATATCAGTTTGACCTACGCTAGACTTTACATGGACAGGGAGACCGCCTTTATCAGAGACTTTCTCAAAACACTGATGATGTTACAGCACCTGTAATACATATGACTTCAAGAGACAGCTGAGCCAATAAATCAATAAAAGATCAGTTATAGTTTGAGACATGATGATGTCATATTTTCCAGTGACCTTTATGTTTATGATATAGTAATCTTTTTTTCTCCATCTTGAAAATAAGCCAACCTATCAGCCATGAAGTGTTAGGAGTTAGTGTTGGGTTGGTATTCTTGATAAGAGTTAACACAAATTGTAAACAAGAAATCACTCATGTATGCAACACTCTCACTATTAAGTAACCTACTTTTACCAAATGACTTTTACTATTTTAAAATTCAATACATTGGCAAAAGTCAGCAGTATTATTCTAAATATTAGGACATCAAAATATGAAAGTTAAAACACTTTTTTGATTTTCTTGATGATATCAGTAAAAAGTGCCAATGGACTCTTCCGGAAAACCTGCGAAATAAGACCTATTTATTTTTTATTTTTTTCAAATCTTGCTTATGCTTATAAATAAATTATGTCATATAAGTTAATAGTAAGTTATGCATAGATTTATATATTTCTTGAGTTGAAAGTTCTGTCATGACCATCTTTTGTACTTATTTGATGTGTAAATTATGTAAGGTTTTTATATTTCGCAAATGTTTGATATTGAACTAACTGAAGTAAAGCACCTGGAGTTGTCTGTGCGCATGGAAAGTGCTTTACAAATAAAATCATTACGCACGGCCAACTAGTGCCAATAAACAATGTGACTTTCATCATCCCCTTTAACGCCTGTGCCAATGTTTTCTTCTCACTTTTTAGCGGAATTTCGCACCTGGGTTTTAAAAAAAGAAGCGGCGAAGAGGCAACTTTAGCAAAGAAATGCGACATTTTTTGTAAACTTGCAGGAAACTGGCGCGTAAATTAACTACAAAAAGAAAATTTTCATTGATTATTTATTGTTTATTCAGAAATACTTTTTAAATATCTCACCAAGTAGGAGAAGGGGGATGGGCATTTGGCAACGATAACAAGTGCTACTTACGGACAGATCTTAACTCAAAAACTCGATATAAATTATTTATTATAACATTATTTGTGATTTCGGTGATAAAAGGCAAAACGAGGACGCAAACCAACTCGAAAAGAAATCACGTTAACTTTGTACACAAATACAAAGGCAATGCGTAAAAGTTACTTACCAAAAATCTGCTTTGCCAGCGCGCCATCCTTCCAACTTCAGATGTCCAGTTTTCAAGAGTGCATAATATTAATTCCACAAAAATTGCTCGAATGTTACGTCGTGGTCTCAGGTTAAAATCAGGTTGTTGAGCGGTAGGCAGCCGGCTTCTGTCTGACGCAGGACGCACAGTGGAGTGACGTTTAGGCAGGTCAAGGCACGTGTCGCCGCCTACTACTGCTAAAAAAAACAAAATACTATCACCGCCAGGGCAGGGCGCGTCACATGACACGGGAGAAGACGTCTTCTGGAATACATTTGTAGATTTTTAAAAGTTTTAAATGAAAAACTATAGACTAGGCAGGTTAGTATAAACTTGGATTTCATTTAGCCTAAAAGAAAGTTAAAGGTGTGCTACAGAACTTTTGTCTATGTTGGTAAACGATAAAAGAAAATAAGAAAAAAAAGTTCTTGCTGTGAGTGGGTAAGCCTCTCCACTGATCTGACATGTAACTTAGCCTGGTGGTGTCACTTGCTTGTCTCCATAGAGAAAGATATATTTATGGAGATAGATAGCGGGTGATCCACAGTCCAAGAAAGTGCATTTTTAAAGAAATGCTACATGTAAGTGACAATATTAGAAGTGGTTAGGCTGCACATCTGTGACAAAATTTCAGGGGGGGTCAGACTGGGTGTGTCACGACATATAGCGAGTATCCACTGAGTTTGTACCCAGGGGCCCAGAATTAGGCGCCACACCCCTGGCCAAGTTGGAGAAGCAGACAGGATCAATGGTGACACAAACCTTTCTGTCTGCCTTTTGGGCTGGGACCGCTGAGCCACTGTCGCTGCAAAAAATTACCTCTGCAAAAGGAAATAGCACATACATTGCTCTCTTCTTTTCTGTATGCTGACAAGGTAAGGTTTATCAGATGGTTCCTGAGTCATATATTAAGCAACTTATTGTAATCAGTAATCACTTTTGAAATAAGTAACCAGAGTAAAAATGACATTACTTTTAGAAGGAGTAATATGACAAACAGTGGTTCTATTGGCTTAGTAAACAGTAAAAGAGTTATTTAAGGACTCAAGTAAGGTAATCAAGTGGCTAATGCAAATCCAAATGAACAGCTGTCTGTTGTCACACAAATAAATGCTCTAATAAAAGATCTCATAACGGTTGCTTTAGGACACAGGTTACTACTCCGTAAACAAGCACTGACAGTTTAACATGACTACAATACACTGTCATGTTAATCTGGTGAACCGTTTGTCTGTAGTGCCGTGATACGCACCCAACAGGAAGTCACAGCAGAATCTTGACAGTTCAGAGGAAAAAGAATGAAAAATTAGGCCTATACTGTATTACAAAATATACAAATCGGGTTATTCCAGTTTGCCCCATCAAACTAACATGTAGGCCTGGAGATTTCAGCTGTAGGTCTACTCCTGTCCAAGATGAACAAAATATGCAAGGAACTATAGAGCAGACATGTTGTGCTTGTACCTGCTCTATAGTTATTCTCTATGACAGCAGTGGACCATTATGTTATGTTTTGGACATTTTAAATCACAAAACACCTAAAACAACTTCCCTGCCCCATTTACAGTACGTCGCTGTTAACGTCGTTATAACAAAGCGCCACATGCTGAGACACACAGAGACGCACACAGAGACACACGCACAGAGACACACAGAGACACAGAGATGCACACAGAGACACACACACAGACACACACAGAGACACACAGACGCACACAGAGACACACTCACAGAGACACACAGAGACACACAGAGACACACA
>KN472847.1:0-18050 GCA_000787095.1 Periophthalmodon schlosseri
AAATACTTTTTTGCCCCACTGTAAGTGGTTTTCACAACTTTCAGCAACGAGAGCAGAGTTTACCATTATGGTAAACCTAACAACAACTAGTGTGCTAATGCAGACAATAAAACGTTTTCTAATTAACTCCGGACAGTACACAGTGGACTTAGTTTGACCTCAAGAGCTGCTTATATAATATATCTGTACCGGGGGAAGACACGTTTCGCAGGGCTATAACTCGGAAACAAAGTAAAGTTTACGATCAAACACAATTAAACCAGGATCCAACTGGGTCTAAACCACAACTAAAGGAGGGCTAAACTATGACTACTAATGTGCACCATATAGGGCCCTTATCCGAGCGTCCCTCCTGTCCCTAAGCCAGAGTAATCCCTGTGAAATGAATGGAAATAGAAAAGTCAGCTATTGTGGGCACCTCGCTGCCTCAGCACATACATACGCACATGCTCCGACCGGCACCGCTCCGAAAGAGGTGCATGCTGGGATACGGCGCTCCGTCTCTATCCATCACCCCCGTGGCACCGCGAGGAGAAAGTTTGATTGATTTATCAGCGCGTCGCCTACCAGTAATGAGACAGTAACAGCCCGCGTTTGGCCCAAAGACGGAGCGCGGCACGGACAGAATGTGAAAGCGCCGGAACAACCCACGCACACGGGGATAATGCGGAGATAGGGTGAGTGAGGAAGGCAGGGAAGCATCTGGGGGAGAGAAGACAGGAGGTAACAGAGGAGGGAGAGTGGACAATCTGAGGTGCGATTTAAAAGCGCAGAGATGGGAGATTGGATAGGCAAATGACAGGTAGAGGAGGAAATTGACTTTGACAGGAATCGCGGGGGCCATTATGGTAAAATGTGTAAATGGGTTTTATAATTGTGCCACTTAAAGAATGCTGTATTGTAGTAATCATACATAGGCTGTAGCGCTTTCGTTCAAAGTTTAAAGAGCCTATATTGTACTATTTTTATAATGTTTCCTCATAACAAACATAAATGGAGTTGTGTTTGTGTTTCATTCACACATGTAAAAATGCACAAATCCTGCATATTTAGTTCTTTTCTTAAACTGAAAACACTCTATTCCTCTATTCTTATGATGCCATTAAGTGGTAATACAGGAAATGCTCCACTATGTTTTTAAACTCCATACACCTTCATTAGAATTGTTTTAATCATTTCTAACGTTGAAGCTACAGCTATTGTTTTAGCCTCATTGAAACTGCTTCACTCCAGTGCTCCAGTAGATATTAAAGACTTTCTATTGAGAATCTCAGCTGTACAAAAGGTGAAACTAAAATTTTCAAAGCAACAACTTACGTTTAAGGACGAGTACAGCAGATCAGTTGAGGCTAAAAATAGCTGTTAACGTTAAAGCTACCACTAAATGACATCACAAGGTGGAACAGAGCACTTTGAGCTTTGGGGATGCAGACAGACTAATAATTCAGGATTGCTCAAACATTTTGATTTGGTAACAGCATTATAACATGGCTAAAAGCTCATAAGAGTCAATCTTGCGTAATATTGTGCATTTAAGCATTTTACCCCTGTGTTTATTTCAGGTACGAAAGGGCCCATCTACAATTAGGAATGTAATCTCTTTTCAGTTCATGTTATAAAATTGTCAAGAAAACTTCTGAAAAATATTTACTACATTACACTTGGTATTTCAAGTCATCAGTCAAGACACTGCAGGTGAATAGGAAAAATCTTAAATTGAGAGATGTCAATTTGAAACTTCTTCTGTAGTTTACTCACAAAAATATAAGAGAAACATCTATTACAAGTTATTAATTATGTAATTTCTTCATATAAAAAATTAGTATTTTATGTGTAAAAATGGCCAAAATGTATCATTTTTGGGACATTTAAAACAGAAACATGGATAGAGCCAGGTTTAAATTTATTGCTTCATTTTGTTGTCATATTAGATACAAAAAACATTTACAGGGGGATTTCAGATCTCCTTCAGTGCCGCTGGGGCAACCTGTCAGGAGCAGTGGAGCGCTGCTGTGCTGGACCTGGGGACCCATCTCTTGAGCTAATGTTGGTCAGGACTACCTTAGCTGGAGGATTTTAAAGCTCCCATCTTATGCAAAATTGGTTCTTGTGAGCTTTAAGCCATGTTATAATGCTGTTATCTCCTCAAAAACATACCTGGAGTTGTGCTTTGTTCCATTCACACATGTTTGAGTAACACTTTATTATTACTCTGTTTACATTTCCAAAGCTCATAATGCTCTGTTCCACCTTGTGACGTCATGAAGCAGTTGTTTTCAAGTTAACAGCTCCTTTTACCTTTTGTCCAGTAGAGTTTGGGCAATTCCAAAACTGAAATCATCCAAACGATTCTAGTGAAGGTGTATGGAGTTTAAAAACACAGTGGAGCACTTCCTGTATTACCATATGACATCACAAGGTGAAACAGAGTGTTTTCTGTTTGAGAGAAGAACTCTCTGTTTTGGGTTGATGGGGGAAACTAGAGTGCCTGGAGGAAACCCATCCAAACACCGGGAGAAACATACACGCTCCACACAGAAAGGCCTGGGCGACCCGGGAATTGAACCAGAAACCCTCTTGCTGTGAGACGAGATTGCTAGCCACTCAGCCACTGTGCTGCCGGGGTCTGTCATCCAAATGTTCCAAATATTATGTTACAAAATACAACCCAATACAGTTTGTGGGTTTTACTTGTTCTTCAGACAGATTCATTCTTTAAAGCAGACCTATCATGCAAAACCATGTTATAGTTGTTTCCCTTCTCAAAGTTGGATTTGGAGTGATTCGTGTATGTTTGAGCAATCTTTAATCGCTTATTTCCAAGATGCCATATTACCGATCAACTCCCGTTTCCACCACCACCCGCACACGCCCACTGTTACGTACTTACTTCGTTCCCCTCTGTAGTTTTCTTTTCTTTTTTGTTTTGTTTTTTTTAAGATATATTTTAAAAAGACTTGGATGGCTCGTACAGACGTCATTGTTGATATCTAATTCTAAACCAAATTTTTCAGATTTATGTGCCCCAATTACATGCAGTTTTGGCCATTTTTACACATAAAACACTCGTATGTAAACACTTTTTGGCTATTCTACCCACATCTGTCTAAATTCTCTCTAAAGATTTTTTCCCTATTCACCTGCATAGTCGTCTCCCCTTAAAATATGAAACACCAACTCTAAAGTGCCCCAAAAGTCCTTTCAAAATTCCTTTCAAAAGCCTGAAAACCCATAATAAGACCTCCAAATGACCGCGGTAGCCTTCCATGCTAACCTGCTGTATTGTGTGATGAATATAACAGGGAACGCTGGGCTCACCTGCTCCGTGTCTGTGAATGTCACGCGCTGACACCACCACACTTACCGTAATTGGCTTCCATCCATTGGCTCCGTCACACCAGGCAGGAATTAAAATAAGAAATGGCTGAAAACGACTGTACGCTCCGGGCCTGCGCCGTCAATCAAACCAGGGGAAAAAAAAGTGAACGGTGAATCATCTGACGTGTCAACCTCTCCTCCTTTCTAAAACCGTCATTAGACCGTGCTTAAGAGGAGAGGTGGAGGCGGGAGGAAAGCGATCATCCTCAGCGGTAATTGATGTCATACGGACACGACACGGAGAGCAGAGCTGGGGAGTTTGTAAGTCAGATAGCCACATTATTAGCTACGCGTGTTTGGATGCTTGGGAATGAAAATGCCTAAGTACGATGTGGCGTTGATGAAGTTAGTAGCTGCTACGGTTCAGACTAGGTTGGACCCTGGTTTAGTCATGTTTTTACTTAAGGTATATTCAGAGGTAGAAAGTACCTAATTGCAACTGTTAGTGTGATTTCGTAGATTTTTTGACCGCAAGTCGACATAGTTATTGGCTCAAGCTCATTGCTACAGGGGCGAATTTGAAGCCGAGTTCCAACCACGAGTATCATAGCAACCAAAGGGCTAATCCGGAGCGAGGCTGTTGAAGGTAACGTCCCTTCCCGCCCGCACTGCTAGTTTAGCAGAGAGCAGGCGCTTAGCAATGCTGTCAATCAAACCTGTTGCTAACGCTAACGGGAGCGATCTCTGGGAAAGAAGGCACCTGATTTGTCTGTTATTAATGTTCATATCTTGATTTACGGACAAAATAGCGAAATAAAAACACCAGGATCATGTAGAGCGGGTTAATACGAACATTTTAAGACCAAACGACGAGGTTCACCGCAGCAGTTACAGAGAAAAGGCGACAGTTTTTCAATGTAAAGTGAATTAGAGCCAGTCGGAAGCTCGCCCAAGAGCATTTCCTATTTAGAACGTGACAGCTAGCAGGTTAGCTATGTCCATTTACAAATACACTCTATGGATGAACTTAAATTTAGTCCACATTTAGTCTTTTCTTAAATTACAGTATTCCTGGTTTCTACTTCTTTAAAGGGGACCTAATACCCAATATCTACTTCCTACTATGTTATAACAGTGTTCCCTCATCATTAGCTTACTTAATACTTGAGTTGTATTTTTGATTAAGTCATGCATGTGAGTCTTGAGTGGTCTGAATTCCTTTTTTTCACATACCCCCAATATCCGCCCACATCCTCCCGATGCTTAATTGCAATCACTTCTCAGCTTTGCAGTTTAAAGACATTTAAAATACATTCTGAATTTTACTATGAACAAAATGTAAAATGGTCATCTGCTTATGTCTGCTTACAAAACAAAAGCATCATATGTTCTCTTTAACCTTTATTTAAATTACACTCTCTTTCACTCTTTTCCAGTCAAATTCACAACACATTTTTGAATCCTCCATTATCTTGTTCTGGTGAGGCGGATAGAGAGGAGGAGGAATACGAGGAGGAGGAGGTGGGATCATCCTCCGGTAGCAGTAATGGATGTCACACGGTCTATGAGCTCTGACATCCCCAGGGCAGGGGCGCAGAGGTGGGGTAGGAGGGGGTAGGAGGTGGTGGGTGGGTGCTGGTCCCGGGCAGGTGAAAGAGAGCACGATCCCAGAGTGAAGAGGGGCTTATTGCTTTGATTAGGGCCCGAGAACCATGTCACATTTACAGACACGTGGAGCTCTTAACCCTGAGAGAAAAAAACGGGAGAAGTCTTCAGTCAAACGTCTCATTATTTTTGAGGAACACGGCCGGGTTTTGCTCCTGTTAAAAAGTGCCAAAGCTCCGAGTGACACTGATTTGTAAAAGAGTGGATTTATTTTGACTTAAGCCGCAGTTAATTTGAAGAGATTGTGATGTTTCTTCGAACGCCCAAGTCCTTATTTTGGAACGGCGTTATTTGACAGGTCGTGCAGATCAAGTTAAGAGGATGAGCCAGGACTAAATTGTAACTAAACCAGAATGGGCTAACCAGACTTAAACTAGAAGTAAATGAAGAAGTAAGTGAAGCAGGTTTAACTATGAGACCAATACAAACTAGGTAAACCAGGACTTCACCAACCAAAAGATTCAAACTACAGCAAA
This sequence comes from Periophthalmodon schlosseri, assembly GCA_000787095.1. Taxonomy (NCBI): domain Eukaryota; kingdom Metazoa; phylum Chordata; class Actinopteri; order Gobiiformes; family Gobiidae; genus Periophthalmodon; species Periophthalmodon schlosseri. The sequence continues at coordinate 5,460 of KN472847.1, forward strand.
ACTAGTTGTAATCTTGGGGTAAACTAGGTTCTAACCAGGACTAAATCAGGTGTAAGGTGTCTAAGATCAGCCCAATGCTAAAATCTGGACTATAACTAACCTGTAAACTTGAAATAAGACTGTATAAGTGTATAAGAAGTGGACTAAGTGAGTGTGGTGTCACCCATAGCGTTCGGCTCCAGTCAAATGAAGCTCATCGAGACTAGCAGTTATAGGGGCCAATTTGGAGCCGAGTTCCACATTTGGAATTCCGACCGCGAGTATCATAGCAACCAATCCGAGGCGAGGCTGTTGAAGGTAACGCCCCTTCACGACCGCACGGCTGGTTTAGCACAGAGTGGGCGCTTAGCAATGCGTTACTAACACAAGCAGAAAAGAAGGCGCCTGATTTGTCTGTTATTAATGTTCATATCTTGAATCACGGGCAAAGTAGCAAAATAAACACACCAGGATCATGTAGAGCGAGTTATTACGAACATTTTAAGACCAAAATGACAGGCCTGACAGCAGAGTTACAGAGAGAGGGGTAACAACTTTTCAGTGTAAAGTGAATTGGAGCCAAAATCGAAAATCACGCATTCTTATTGTGAGTGGGTTCACCTATCCACAGGTCTGGTAGCGACACCTGCTTGTCTCCATGAAGATTTTGTAAGTTCAATTTCCATACTATGGTTGCCGGGGATCCAGAATACACACGTCTTCAATATTTTACAAAAGATTTGAGTCTGGTCACTGATGAATCTCCCCGTTTTCAAACATCATGGATTTCTGCAGAAGTAATGAGCCGAGCACTAAACTCTGAGGTGGGATAAATTTGATTTTATTTGTAAATCATAGGTGACCAATGAGCTCCTTTGTTTCACATGTGTCACTGTAAAAAAAAAAAAAAAGATCTTATTGCACGATCACATTTGACCGGGCTTAAGACGCACCGGAGAAAGAGGTGACCACACTGATAAGAACGTGTATAAAAAGTACAGAGAGATATCATTCTGGATTGAAACACTATAGTCAAAGGAATAACATCTCCATAGACAGATGAGGACCTTTCCACCACAAAAGTTCCATTATACAACTTTAATTTTAAGTGATCTAACCTTCACACGCGGATCTAATCTTATGGAAAACCTGTATCCCATAATCAGCTCATACACCCATCACTCAATGAAAATCCCAACTCTACTTTTCGACTCCATCGTTATAGTAACCAGGTTGTGTTGAACTCAGATGAATTCTGCCTGTGGCTTTGCAGGGAAATTGCTTGAGTCTGTCAGTCAGGCGCACTCGACACGGCCCACGTCCAAAAAGTGTCAAATCAGCCAAAAACACTCGCTGGCTCTGGGTTTATATAGAAATGTGTTGGGGATAAATTGGTTCTTCCACAAACGTGTTTCCAATATGACGACAGCAGCAGGAACACAGCCCCAAACAGCCAAAGAGAGATGGGTTTTTTCATGTTTTATCTTTGAATACTTTTTTATTTAGAATCTACTCAGTCGACATGTGATCGATGTTGTGTCGAAACTGTAACTGTTATTTTTATCTTTTAAAGGTGAACTGTGTAACTTTTCTAGTGGAGTGCTTGCCAATTGCTTGTTTCTATGGAGATGTTATTGTTCTGCCTGGAATATTCCACAGTATGGCATATCTGTTGCTTTATCCAAAAAAGACGACAAAAAGAACATGAACTGAAAAACATGCTGTCTATGTAACTTGGCCTGGTGCTGTCGCCTGCTCGTCACCATGGAGATTTATGACAGTTTAATGACATACTGTGGAACATTCTAGGCAAAGCAATAACATCGCCATTGAGATAAGCAGATAAGCATAAGTTACATACTGCACCTTTGAAGATGACTCGGTAACTTTTGTAATGTTAAATTTGGGTTATTTTGGGTTATTTTACGTAATTTATCTTGTATAAACATAACTTATCCCTGTCTTAAATTGCCTTATAACATTTTTAAATTTATGTTTGGAAACCCAAAGTGACCTCCTCACTTTTAGGTTGCCATAAACACTCGCTGGCACTGGGTTTATACAGAAATGTGTTGGGGAAAAATTGGCTCTTCCACAAACGTGTTTCCAATATGACGACAGCAGCAGGAACACAGCCCCGAACAGCCAAAGAGAGATGGGTTTTCCATGTTTTATCTTTGAACAGTTTTTTTTTTATTTAGAATCTGTTAAGTTTACATGTGATCGATGTTGTGTCAAAACTATAATATTTTTGTCTCTTAAAGGTGCACTACGTAACTTTTGGGTTTGCCAACTGCTTGTTTCTATGGAGATGTTATTGTTCTCCCTGGAATATTCCATGGTATATAACCAACAATAACATCGCCATTGAGATAAGCAGATAAGCATAAGTTACATACTGCACCTTTGAAGATGACTTGGTAACTTTTGTAATGTTAAAGCCACAGTATGCAACTTTTTCGCCCCAAAAAATAGACGCATAAAAGCATATTTTGTTTTGTTTTTTTATGTGGATGTTTTTATTGCTCTGAAAAACATAGAAAAGCAAGGTTAATTACTCTGAGTGGCCTTGCATCTCCACAAACTCGACTGTTATTTGGCCTCCTCCTGCTTGCTTCCATGGAAATGTTGTTCTTTTGGCCACTAAATTCCACAGTATGGCATAAAACTAATTTATCTCCATGGAGAATGTTCCCAAGTATGGTTTTAACTTTCTATTTTCATGGAATCATGCAGTTGAGTTTCCAACTCCAGAAAGTTACATAGTGTAACTTTAAAGTTGGTTTATTTTTGGCTATTTTATTTTTGATCAGTTTTTATAAACATAATATGTCCCAGTCCTAAATGTACTTATAGAATTTGTCATTTTAAACTTTTTAGATGATAGAGGTTATTTTGTTCTATCTACCAAATCTACCAAAATTAGGAATCAATCAAATGGACTGATCATGATCTAAATACAGCCTAATTACATCGAACCTTAGACCTTCTTGGAACGAGGCAGCACTTTTGTATTTGATCAGTGCAAAGGGTTAACTCCCAGACAGTCGTACACGCTGTCTGTGCATACAACATAATAAAACCCGATCTGAATGTCTGGATAAAGATGTCCGCCTCTGCTGCTGATAAGGAATGCGGTATGAGCTCCATGTTTGCTCACCACGCCCCGCTGTCCAATCAGATGTGCTCAATTTAACGTGACAGTAAGACAAATGACTGCGATGGGGAATAATGGCACACCTTATTGGAGCTGTCAGCCTGACCTTAGACTGAGCCTTAACTGGAGTGGAACAGGGAAGACCAGGCCGAACGAAGAGGAAACAGAACTACACCAGGTCAGAATAAGGTCAGTGATCTAGGACTAACGAGGTTTAAATCTACAAAAACTAAGAATGAACTACTGTATTGGGTTAAACTTGTCTATCTTGTGTCTGTTCCAATACAGGCATTTTTATTTCTAAAAAAAAAAACAAAAAAAACTGGCTTGCCTCTCCACAGATATGGCCTGCTTGTCTCTATGGAGATAGACAAGCTTAAAGTGCCTTTGACAGGTTAGACTATTTTACTAAAAGGCAGTAAAATAGATTATATTAAATATTTTTGCTAAAAAAAAAAAATAAATAAATAAATAAAAAAAAACCCTTTTTTTCCCCCCCCAGTTTCGCATTTTTTTTTAGCTTTATAATTTTACTTCCAAATTGGATATCATGACATCACACTAGGGAATTTATAACTTACCTAGTAACCATGTTGTACACTGGGCTAAAACTTCTTCAGTGCACACAGACATTATTATTAAACAAATAAAAATATATGAACACCTTTACTTTGTTGAATTCATGTCTACACAGTCAGAAAAATTTGTTTTTTTGTGTGTTAATTATGCCATATCCCTACAGTGATGTCATCAGTAAGTTTGCTCTGTCATTTTCAACATATTTTTCTTCCAAATAACTTTTATTTACAAACTGACACTTGATTGGTGTAAAAAGTATGATTCATATTTTTTATATTTTATTATTCTACCAAATTAGGCCAAAATTTGAAAATCATTAAAAAAAAAAAAAAATGTCATATGCACTTGCCATACTGTGGAACATTCCAGGGAAAACAACATCTCAATGGAGACATAGTAATGGATACTTGACCAGTATCATAGTGACATAGTGCACATTTAAAACCAAAATCTAACTGACTTAAGCAGCCTTCTGAATGTATCCAGAAAATATACACGTTCTTATGTTCTATAGTTATTTAAAGATACACTACATAACTTTCTGGAGGTGGCATGTCACCTGCATGATTCCATGGAAACAGAATGTTAAAACCATACTTTGGAACATTCTACATGGAGATTTATGCAATACTGTGGAAGATTATAGCCAAAGGAACAACATTTCCCTGGAAACAAGTAGGAGGAGGCCCTTTAGGTTTTTCAGTCCAATAAAAACACACAAAATGTAAAAACATGCTTTTCTAGTTTAACTTTTTAGCCACAAAACAGAGTAGAAAAAACACGTCTTTGTCATTTTGGTTGAGTTTATTGCACTGAAAAACAGCAAAACATGCCCTTACTGTGAGTGGGCTTGCGTCTCCACAAACCCAAGTCTTATTTGGTCTGGAGGAGGGCCTCCTCCTGCGCGTTTCCATGAAAATGCTGTTCCTTTGGCTACAATCTATCTCCATGGCGAATTTTCCAAAATGTGGTTTTAGCTTTCTATTTCCATGGCATCATGCAGGTGACAGGCCACCTCCAGAAAGTTACATACTGTACCTTTAATTAAATAAAATCGTGCAATGAAACTACCAAGACCAAGTTGCGAGACTATTGGATTTCAGGGTCTTATTAGAACTAAACCAAGACTAAGCTGTTATTTGATCCAAACCAAAGTCCAGACCTAAAAAAATCCCAAACTAAAAACTCGTACCATCACAACCACTGTTCGCACCAGCAGGCGTCCTTCCACCACATCTTGAGACGCACTCCACTCCAGCTTTAATGTCAGAGATGGATTACCATGTCAAACAGCGAGATAAGCTGCTGTTTAGTTAGCCCCACGGAGACCGGCGCACACTGTACTCATAATGGAGATAGCCGACGTTTTCATTCTCAGCCGCAAGCTCGGAGGATAAGGAGATTGCGGCGTGTCGGGTGAATTGTAATGCGCCGTAGGACGTGTAATTGAAAAAAGGCAGTGCGAGAAGTCAGCGCGGTAAACAAAGGACGCGATTGGGCGAGCTCGGGTGGTGGGCGGACCTTGATAGGCAGAGGAGGCAGAGGATGAACAGATGAAATGAGGTTTCGTCGGATGGATCGCGAAAGGATTAAAACCCAAAGACAACAAGTGTTTAGGAGGTAGCACAATGCAAGGCCCCAGAGGAGCCGCCATTTGGAGAGAAGGAAGTTGGAATAGATTAAATACTGCTGAAGTAAGGCTTGAAGGTCTTATATTATGCTCAATGGAAGATTTGGAACTACTTTTTTGGCCCTGTTACTTCACATTTTACAGATTAAAAGTGCACTATGCAACTTTTCTGGGGGGAGTTCACTACCTTGTTTCCATTGAGATGTTACTGCTTCCACATTATAGAATTTAACATATCTATATATCAGTTCATATTTTTGCTTGTATTGCTGAAAAGTACCTGGGAAAAACATGCATTTTAGCTTGAGTGGGCTTGCCTTTCCATAGATTATATCTGTGATCTGGTCTTGTGCCGATATCTGTTTTCTAAAGCAGTTTAATGCCATACTGTGGAACCATTCCAAGCAAAGCAATAATATCGCCATTGAGCTAAGCAGGTACCCTCCATCAGACCCTCCATCAGAAACGTTACCTAGTCCACTTTTAAGGAACATACATTACATGTTTAAAGTGGGACTAAACACCTAAACTCCGCCCACAATCACATTTCAGATAGACCTGATAAACTGAGAAGTACCTGGAGGACTATAGAAAAGAGTGAGGGAGGTGGAGGGGCGGGGTCTGGAGATATAAGGAACAGTGTGATTGGTCTAACAGGCATCCACACTTCAAACTCCGCCCCTGCAGCCAGATGTTTGTGATCAGAAATCTGTAGATCAAATTTGTAGAGCCGGAGTCCAATCAAGACTAAGGGACAGAGGGAGGTTCATTCAGGATAAGGTAATGCCGTATAAATTGGGTACATTTTGTTGATCATAGTGAAACAAAAACCTAAAATCTACTGCTCTTAACGTATCTTGATGCACTGCTTACAGTAAGAGCTCCCCTCCCTCTAAGCATGTACCTGGCCACATCGCTCTCTCCGATTCATGTTGTGTGCTTGTGAATCACTGTTCTGTGGACCCAGGCCTGGAGCAGGAGGGCCCCAGATGAATGATCCTTTACCCAGCTCAGGAGAGACGTGTGGGGGCTACAAAGAGCTACTACTCCCCCCGTTCTCCAACCCACGCCTGGATGTCCCGCGGCAGTCTACAGGAGGGGTAGTCTCTCTCTTATAGTATACACTGCACACAAGGAGAAACAGCCAGCCCACGCCTGCATGTCTCGCGGCAGTCTACGGGAGGGAGAGACGCTCATACACAGCGCACGGAGGAACGGACCAAGACCAATGGGACGGAAGAAGAAAGAAACGAGAAATAAAGCCGGATTATAACAGACCAAAAACTGAACCAAAACAAGACTGACCAATGTGTAAAATCAAATAAACAACAGTTGTGTGGATTGGCATTTGAGCAAAATGTGTCTTGCCCCAGTGCACAGATCTTGCATAAGCAGCTCTTGAGGTCAAAATAAGTCCACTGCCTGCTGTCTGTATAAAAGTCTGCTCTCTGAAATTTGTGAAAAGCGCTTATAAACTCTTCGCGGTGAATAATTAGGATGCGCGGAATGCACAAGGTAAGTGAGGAATAACTTTGGACCACTGCAAACAGTTTAAAATGAACTACTTCCGTTTTTCATGTTTTTAAGGCCATCAAAATCACGTACAGCACCTTTAAAGGAACAATACTTAATGCATGTTCAGGTGGAGGCTATGCCGCCCGCTTGTCTCCATGAAGATGTTACTGCTTTGTTTAGAACGTTCTTTCTACATGGAGACAAGCTCTTGACACCACCCACCACCCTTGTTTTACCCGGGCATCTATGGGTTTACGCAACATTTTGAGGAACATTTAGAAGATGTAATATTTTGTTTTAAATTGTTAATTTCTATGACAACAATCCTAATTTCTCATCATTCTGAAACCCATGAGTAGCAATGAAAGGCCTGTGATGAAATAAGTGCAAGATAGTAGTGTTGTCACGATACTAAAATTTCAAACTCAATTTTGATACTAAGGAATAGACTTGATACTGATTCCAATGCCACGGTAACAATAAAAACACTCTTAAAAGAAACAATAGAATGTGATTTTAAGTATTAAACAACTGCAGAACACGTGGCTCCAAGTTGTTTAATGCCTTTATACCACGGCCACAAACTGAAATGACTTAGATATGAATCTGTAAAGCCTGTTCACTGTCTGTAAATGTCGGAAATATTAGTTATTTCAGTGTTTTAAATGAAGCTAGTTAATACATCCTACTCAGAGCAGTTAAGCATTTGGTTATTCGTATATATAAACGGACATAGCCAGCCTGTTAGCCGCCACGTTCCAAATAGGAAGTGAGCATGGGAGCGCTTCCGGCTCCATCGACTCTGGCTCCAATTCACTTTACATTGAAAAACTGTGTAACTGCTGCAGTGAGCCTCGTCATTTTGGTCTTAAATGTTCGTATTAACCCGCTCTACGTGATCCTGGTGTTTTTATTTCACTATTGTGTCCGTAACGCAACATATGAACATTAATAAGTGACAAATCCTTCACTTGCCTTCACTTAGACCACTTTTTTATACAGTCTGTGGTTGCTACGGTGACGTCATGGCTGCAGAGCGGTGATATATGTGATGTTATACTTGACTTGATACATCGTTCTAGAGATATTACGGAAAGGTCCATTTCTGTCCTGTGAATGTGACGTTTTTAGTATCGATACCTGCTCAAATGAGTATCTAGTATCATACTAGTTTTAGTATCGATTAGTATCTGATTTTCGATATTTTTGACAACCCTACAAGATAGATTGGAAGAATAAAATGACCCAAAACAAGCACTATATCTATACTAAGACTACACCAAGGACTGAACCAGAATGAAAACTGATCCAAACGTTTTTTGTAATTCAAGCCTGGAGCAGGAGTGTCCCGCATGAATGATCCTTTACCCAGCTCAGGAGAGACGCGTGGGGGCTACAAAGAGCTACTACTCCCCCCGTTCTCCAACCCACGCCTGGATGTCCCGCGGCAGTCTACAGGAGGGGTAGTCTCTCTCTTATAGTATACACTGCACACAAGGAGAAACAGAAGACCGCTGGGGTTAAAGCGAGACTCCTACACAGACACTGGCGCTGGTTTGGAGATAGCCACGGGACAACATCATTCTAAAAAAATAAGTAAAGTGCTCCTGTAATCCCCGAAACAATCTACAAGTCAAGGCTGCGCTATCTCACCTGTAGTGATTGTCATTCTAATAGAGTACAAGTGTCAGTGCAGATATGGCTAAGTACTACATGGCCGAGGCATTGATCCAACATTTTAAAAAATCTATTTACGCAAATATATAGATTAAACTTGTTAAATTCATCGACGTTTACACGGACTTTCAGCAAAATGCGCAGAAATTTTGAAACATCTGATAATCTGCTGGGTCAATAATACAGTAACCAGACTATAGCAAGTCTCTTCAACATGGCTCTCCACGTGATCTGATCCGGCCCACCATCCATTTCCCAAAGATTTCTACCATGTTATAACGTTCATCCCTCATCAAAAAAAAAATGCCTGAAGAGGTTTTAGATGTCATCCATGCATGTTTGAGTAATCTAGCGATCTCTACCAGACACTATTACCTACCTTTTAAGTATGATACAAAACAATACACTACAACTTCACAAACCTGATGCGATTTGCAGTAGTTTCATTAGCACGATGCACGCTGATTGTGTTGTGATAGTGCTCTGAAGGGGGAGTGATTTAGTGCGGGGAGCAAAGGGAGGGCAACGTCAAAAATGAAACTGACACCAATTAACCATTTTAAAGTTCTCGTTGGCAAATATACCATTTTCCAAATAATTAAGGGGCAACATGGCAAGCTAAATACGCTATGTGTTAGTAATTAATAACTATAGAAGTATAATATATCCCCCCTTTAAAGTTTTTTTTTTACTTGGTCCGGGTTTAATTCTGGCTTAGTCCTGGTTTAGACCTGACTGGTATAAGTCTAGTTAAATTCTTGTTCAGTACTGATTTGGCAGTTCCACAAAAATCGAATCTAGCAGTTGTTGTTATATTATCATTATTGAAACAGATCTAGATTTTGCTCGACCCCAAATTGTGTAAATCTATGCCTCACAGGCCATGACCTGAACTGATCTCACAACACTACACCTGCACAGGAATTCACGCAGAAACAGCTATTTACGCAAAGAAAAGTGCTAGGAACCAATGTATTTATATAAAGACTGATTAAACTTGTGAAACATGAGTTTAATCTGCCTTTTTACGCATAAATACCAACAAATACGAAATCTTCAGCAAACTCTAACTTCTCCTTTCTGCTGTTGTCCCATGCATATAAATTTGACCATCGACCAATTAATCGACGGCTGAAGGCCTACCTAGATCATAGACATCTACAAAGAGCTCTGTTAACTCACAAGCCTCTAACACAGCAGTGTATCACGTTTAGTGTAGTGGCCCGTCTGATGGACTAAAGCTAAAACACTGCTGTTGCACATCAATCAACAAGAAGTTATGAGATTGACAAATAGAAGGGTATAGCATGGCCTTGGCCGTACTCCAACAGACAGCTATACGAGGGGAGCCATATTGTGAAAGAGATGTAGCATGGTGTACCAGTCAGCTGCCTCGCCTACTTTCAGTATCCGTCACTCAAATGTCCAAAAAATATGGCCGAAGACCTGAGACGCGGACCTCCTTCCAACAGAACAGTTCGACAATATCCAGTTCTGAGCCTGTCCCCAACCCAGAGACCTCAACCCAGACCCCAACCCAGAGACCCCAACCCAGACCTCAACCCAGACCCCAACCCAGAGACCTCAACCCAGACCCCAACCCAGAGACCTCAACCCAGACCCCAACCCAGAGACCTCAACCCAGACCCCAACCCAGAGACCTCAACCCAGACCCCAACCCAGAGACCTCAACCCAGACCCCAACCCAGAGACCTCAACCCAGACCCCAACCCAGAGACCCCAACCCAGACCTCAACCCAGACCCCAACCAGAGACCCCAACCCAGACCTCAACCCAGACCCCAACCCAGAGACCCCAACACAGAGACCCCAACCAGAGACCCCTGCCCAGAGACACCAACGCAGAGACCCTGACCCAGAGACCCCAACCCAGAGACCCCAACCAGACCTCAACCCAGACCCCAACCCAGAGACCCTGACCCAGACCTCAACCCAGACCCCAACCCAGAGACCCCAACCACAGACCCTGACTCAGAGAGCCAACTCAGAGACCACAACCCAGAGACCCTGACCCAGAGACCCCAACCCATCTCTATCAAATGAATTGTTTTTATTATGTGCAACATTATAAGACCGAGTTGATATTATGATAAATATTATGAAAAGTAAGTTTGATGAAAAAGGTCATATTTCAGCACTTTTGTTTTGTGGTTAATTTACAGCCTATTTTCATTTTTAAATAGCACTTTTCCACCTTCAAGTCACTCAAAGCACTTTACAACAAGGAACCACTCACCCATTCACACAAACATTCATACACCAGTGTACACGGGCACTGTGGGAAAAGTGGGTTAAGTGTCTTGCCCAAGGACACAACAACAGTAGTCAACTGGGAGCTGGAATCGCACCACCAACCTGTGGGTCAGTGGATCTGACACTCTACCAACTGAGCTGCTGTTTCCCACATCTGTGATTGATTGTAGAAATAAAGTTGGATCGTTTTTTTGTCAGTTGTAACTTAGGCGAGGCACTTAACCCTTGTTTTTGTCTGAACATGCTGTGTGACATTTATTGTGCAGATTACAGCAGCTGTAATTACGGGAGCGTTCCACAGTGTGGAGTGAATGAATCCTGACTGCAGTGTAGGGCTGCACATACATCAAATCAGATTTGCAATTTGAGTTGGCACAATTATCTAACTGAAAAGAATGCAATGACTTTGTTAATATAATCTCCATTTTAAACAATAAAACAATGTCTTTGAACTTTTGGTTTTCAGACCTCTCAAATGTGACTGCTCCTGGATGTGTTTACAATGAGCACTCTGTACTTTTTCAACATCCAGCAAATCTAATTACAACACACAATTATCAGCCCTACTGCAGTGTAGTGCTCTGAGAGGCTTGTCAAGATGGTAAAGTGTTGGGCATTATTATGATTAGCCCTAGCATGGTGGTAAGTGCAGCTATATTGTTCTTCTTAAAAGGTCCTTTATTACACAAAATTGACTCTTGTGAGCTTTAAGCCATGTTGGAATGTTGTTACCTCCTCAAAAACAGACCTGGAGTTGTGTTTTGTTTCATTCACACGTTCGCGTAATCCTTTATTATTAGTCTACAACTCCAAAGCTCAAAATGCTCTGTTCCACCTTGTGATGTTAATAAGCAGTAGTTTTTAAGTTAACAGCTACCTGATACCTTATACCTGATTGGCAATTGCAGAGGTAAAATCATCCAAATGATTCTAGTGAAGGTGTTTGGAGTTTAAAAACATAGGGGGGCACTTCCTGTGTTACCACATGACATCACAAGGTGGAACAGAGTGTTTTTAGTTTGAAAGAAGAACTCAGCCTAAATATGCAGGGTTTGTGTTAAACATGTGTGAATGAAACAAAACACAACTCCAGGTCTGTTTGTGACGAGGAAACATTATAACATAGATCAGAAAATAGTGTAATATGGGCCATTTAACCTCTCGCTCGGGCTCAGGCTTTTATCCCCCATTTTTGCTCCTAGAATCAGGCAAAATCATGATATTATGTTATATTCTAATCCATTAATAACTTATAATGTTATATCTAGGGATGAACCGATACTGGCATCGAATAGATTGGGTATCGGTTCCATAATATCGGTTAAGCTGATATTGTGATTGGGCCTTTAATTAGATGTGACAGTACTATTTACAATCTGATTTTGTCCTAGAATGTCTCATAATGTTTGAACTTGAAGAATAACTAACAGTTGCGTAACACAGTTGGATCTATTGTGTAATAAGTGACCTGTGTTTTAAGGAATTAAGTGCCATTTCCTGTCCCTACACTGGTATCGGTTAATTTCGGGTAACGGCAGATACTTAAAGCCAAAGTATCGGTAATATCGGTATCGAAATTGAAAAAGCTTGCGTCTTTCATTCCATCCCCGCGATTACCTGAGTCCACGGCAACCGAATCCATCTTCTCTTTCTTTGTGCACATTTGCTTGCATTACATTTCATTACGTCCTCCCACCTCGCTCTCATAAGACAGCGCTGGTCTGAGTCAGCCTGGAGTTCTCTGGCGCGCTTGCACAAACCCACACAGATCCGCCGGGGTC
>KN472848.1:7830-17877 GCA_000787095.1 Periophthalmodon schlosseri
GGTGGGGGTTTACCGCCCCCGCCGGTCCGGACCCGGGTCCCCGCGAGCGAGGGTCCGACAGGACGGCCTTTATGCCGCTGTCCGGGAGCGGCTGAAGAACACAGCCCGCGGGCCCCTAAGCCTCCAGTACAGTGTGCTCCATTCACGCACGGCTGCTTCCACACATCACATAAAGCCGCACGCGCTCAGAACAGACTGAGGGGCCTGGGCCGAGCCGCGGCAGGTAACACTGACCTCTGTGTGAGAGGGCGGAGCCGCAGTCGCCGGGAAACCGCCGGGAAACCGCCGGAAAACCCATCTCCCAACAGTAGAGCCAGTGTGAGCCGCTGGCATCGGCGCGGGACCACACCGGAGCCGGGCGCGCGCTTTATGTGGAATATAGCATCATTTAGCTTCAAACGTTTGAGTAGCACGCGGCCGGAGCGTGAATACGAGGGTCAGTGTGGATCCTCCAGGTGCCACTGCGTTCTTTAGTGAGGAACATAATGTGCCAGATCTACGTCTGCGCTTCAGATGGAGCGACACAAAAGAGTCAGACAAAACCTCAACCCAACTGTAAACTCTCCCATTATGATGAGCTTTGTCTGAGAAATATCGACGCTGTCACAACGAGACGAGGGGCCTCCGCAGATGTGTGGATTCCACAGAGCTAACAGGCTAACGGGGAGCGCCTCACTCTCCGCACACAAAACTCACTCCAGAGGTGTGAACTGAAACACTGATAAGAAATGTAATGTGTAGAGTTTCACTTTACGCTGTGGGAGCGCGTCTCACCCACATCGTGTGAGGAGCAGACAAAGGCTTTGCCGCTAACCCCGGTCTCCGCCCACCGACCTCACCGTCTGCAGAGCCGTGTCTGCTCCCAGTTTCTGCAACTGAGACGCACCCAACAGAATTTGAGCTCATCATGTGTTTGACACGACGCACAGGTCAGAAGAGTTTTACAGCAGAGTATTTTAAAGGGCCACATGACGCTGTTTATGGATCTGTTTTATCACCTCGTCTCAAACAGACCTGGAGTCGTGTTTGTTTCATTCACATGTTTAACACACAAACCCTGCACATTTAGGCTGAGTTCTTCTCTCAAACTGAAAACGCTCTGTTCCACCTTGTGATGTCATCATCACATCATCAAGTGCTCCACTGTGTTTTTAAACTCCACACACCTTCACTAGAATCATTTGGTGATGTCATCTCACATCATCAAGTGCTCCACTGTGTTTTTAAACTCCACACACCTTCACTAGAATCATTTGGATCATTTCAGCTCTGGAATTTCCAATCTCGACTGAACTAAAGGTAAAAGGAGCTGTTCACTTGAAAACTACCACTTGATGACATCACAAGGACCTTTAAAGCAGTTGAATTAAAGTGATAGAAAACCTTCTTTAGGAGCTACTCATTTTGTTCCTGCCAAACAGACCAGGATCCTGCATCAGAAAACTCCACTGGATTCAACAGAAACAACTTTGGTTCTAGTATTTGAATATTCCTCTGTACTTCGTTGTACTGCAGTATCATCTCTACTGTCTGCGATTAAAACCAGGATAATGTGGCCGCCTCCAAGTCACTGATACAAAATGAGCCATATGGTCGTATTTATTTCACATAATCAAGAATAAAAATCAGTTTTAAACTCTGGTTTTCAGACGTGCTGTGCAGAAACACAGACACATCGACGTGTGGTGACGCAGAATCGTTATCGCGAGCTGCTGTTTCGATATATCGGAAAGGTGTTTTTTGAATGTTTTGCTTGTTATTTTGTTTGTGATCGCACTACACTAGTTGTGTATTTAGTAGAAGGAAACTGGTTCATGCAGAACATCTGACATGTTCAGTGTTTTGATGATTCAGATTAAAGTTTGGCCACGCCCCTCTCGCTCAGTGTTGTTTTCCTCTTTCTGTTTACTACTTTGTACCGTTTATATAAATACATAAGACATCAGATTTATGAAGAGCTGTGGGACTGTAAAGGAAAACGTGAAATAACTCAAATATTTATTTTAATTTTATGTTAAAATCCTCAGAGTTCTCAAAGTCCTACATAATTCCACATATCTGCTTCATATATTTGATGTCTTCTTCTGTGTGTAGATAAAATGTAGAAAGTAGTAAAAATAAAGAACAAAAAATGTGTGTGTGTGTGTGTGAGTGTAAATGTGTGTGTGTGTGTGTGTGTGTGTGTGTGAGTGTAAATGTGTGTGTGTGTGTGTGTGTGTGTGTGTGAGTGTAAATGTGTGTGTGTGTGTGTGTGTGTGTGTGTGAGTGTAAATGTGTGTGTGTGTGTGTGTGTTTATGGAGGTAAATAATAAAACAGAAAAAAAAAAGAAATAACAGGGAACGTCGAAAAATGTAGAAAAAGAGAAAAAATAAATCATTGAGTGAGGTCTCTATTTTTTTTCTTTCATTTCCTTTTTGTGTTTCATTTTAACTTTGCTCAAGTCCTGGTTTAACAAAGAAATACTGTTGCTAAAATGTATTTGGTTAAATGTGCTGTGCACCGAGAGAATCGTCCATTACAAATGCACATCTGCAGATGTTTGACTCCTCAGACGCCTGTCGCTCCCATAGACGTGTTTATAAACCAACATATCTGACCTGCCACCGCCGCGTTCCCAACAGGAAGTGATCGTGGTGCACTTCAGCTCCATCGACTTCACCTCACATTGAAAAACTGTGTCCTCTCTCTGTACCTGCTGCTGTCAGACTCACTCTGGTCTTAAATGTTCGTATTAACCCTCTACATGATCCTGGGGTTTTTATTTCACTATTGTGTCTGTAAATCAACATATGAACATTAATAACAGACAAATCAGGCGCCTTCTTAGCAACGGGTTTGATTGACAGCGTTGCTAAGCGCTCGCTCCCTGTTAAAACAGCGGCGCAGGCGGGAAGGGGCGTTACCTTCAACAGCCTCGCTCCAGATTGGCTCTTTGGTTGCTATGATACTCGCGGTGGGAAACTGACTCCAAATTCACCCCTGTAACTGCTCCGGCCTCGATGAGCTTCATTTGGAGCCGAACGCTGTGACGTCACACTCACTTACTCCACTTCTTCACAGTCTGTGGTTTTGGAGCCGAAGCTGTGACGTCACACTCACTTACTCCACTTCTTCACAGTCTGTGGTTTATAATGAAACAAATACAGCTGTAACTGAATGAATGTAAGATATAAATGTGTTAAAGCGTCTGAGGAACATGGGCACAGATAAAACATCTCCATGGAGACCAACAGGTGGTTGGTCTCTACGGATTTATTTTTGTTCTTGAATCTTATTATTACACGGGATATGTATTTGTTTATAATCAAATTGAAAATTGGGACTGAAAAAATGCGACTGGTTCTTTTGCCATGTCACCCAGCCCCGAGATGGAGGCAGGGTTTGGTTGTTTTGTATTTTTTAAACTAAACATGCAAATTTTACCTGGAAGTTACACGAGTCACTGTAGGAACAGCGTGTCCTGCTCCTCAAGGTTACAGCACAGTCTCAGCCCTGTCTGACTGTTGACGTAAGTTCAAATGCATTATGGGAAAAAAATGCATTGATTTTTTTCTAAGTAGCGGCCGCCATTCATGAACTCATCTTACGCTCAAAACGGTACATACAGTAGTAGAGCGAGAGCCGGGCTTTTGAGGGTCATGTGAGGACGCCGCTCAGTTGTTGGATGGGAGCTCGGATCCGCTCGCTCTGTCCTCGACCGGCGCTGCCTGAGAGGAAGCTCACGCTGAGGCTTCGGACACTAGATACCGCAAGGTTGGCTGTGGCCGAGCCCCTGAACTTACACGACCCAGATTCTGAAGTCACCCCATCAAAACAGCATCGCAAGTCCACAACAAAGCCAACGCACTCTGTCCCACGCCGGAACAAAGAGGGACGATAAAAGTGTTTTCAAAGACGCGGTAGTGGGAGGTTTGGAAGGGGAGGGGGCAGAGGGAGAGGGTCTGAGGAGAAAGAGCTCGCTTCACGTTTGGCGAGGCGGTTTTTATCAAAGATGCCGAGCGCCGGGAGCAGTGGGATCGGAACAGCGTGTCCTCGTCTGAAAGCACAAGAGAGGAGCCGACTACAAAGACACGCAGAGGAGGAACCCGAGCTCCCCAGACAGACCTGGCAACACCGCCGGTCTACGCCGACGTACGTGCAGGAAACATACACAACACTGACCCATTCTGCAGGTCAATCCCACTGGACAAATGACACACAGTTATCTCAGTGTCGTTGTGGCAAATCTCATTATTGCTCAACACAACAAGACACAAAACCCTGATGTTTTCCAGGTTCTTGGCTCTGAACCAGCCCTAAATGTACTGCACCACTGTTTATCCTAAAATATGACTGGAAGCAACTATTGACAGACATGAATCATTACTTATAGAGTCATCCCTTCTGCATTCAGTAGATTTTAAACCAGATGCCCTTCTTGTCACTGTGGATTATGGGCTGATGTATCTGTT
Organism: Periophthalmodon schlosseri; assembly: GCA_000787095.1. Taxonomy (NCBI): domain Eukaryota; kingdom Metazoa; phylum Chordata; class Actinopteri; order Gobiiformes; family Gobiidae; genus Periophthalmodon; species Periophthalmodon schlosseri. Next base: position 12,283 of record KN472848.1, read on the forward strand.
CGTCACGTTATTGAATGTAACCGCGCGCTGTGATACGTCCAGCCACTGTCCTGCCTCGTGCACGCGGGTTTCCTATTATTGCGCTATGGGTATTGCATTCTGGGTATTGTTCTGTTGTCGAGCTCTTCCCTGGCCCACAGTAACCCCGTTCAGACTGGGTGTGTTTTGCCTGACTGCGTAGTGGAGGGGACCTGCAGTAGAAGCCAGTGCGTCGTGGCTCTGCTAGCTCAGTCTGTTGCTGGCCAGATCAGCTGGCAGTGTGCGTCTCGCGGGGGTGTGGCGCATCAAAACAAAGGGCTGTGGGCAGACGGGCACCGCTCTGTGCCCAATACTTCCCCTTAACACGCGTATCTCACGCGCCCGTCCGGACCGGCGAGCGGCGGCGGGACGCGCGCGGCCGGATGTGGACCTTTAGCTCTGCGGGGACGGCGCGGGACTGGCGTTTCGTTCTTTATGCGCCGCGCTGTTACAGTTTGATTTTTCTTTACGTGTCACATCGGCGCAGACGTAAACAAACAAACGCATTTGAGGAGGCAGGAAATGTGGAAACGCACACTGCAGCCTGTCCCCAAACGCGAGGCGCACGGGGGGGTTGGAGCGGTTAACGCCCCGACAAAGCTCGACTTGAGTGGGAGTGGCACGTTTCTCCTCTCGCCCTCCCCCTAGATTATAAAAGCTAATTTCTAAAAAGTTTGTACGACTTAAATGAAGCAACGTATTTACGAACGGCGGCGATGTGGAGCTCGCTCTGGACTCATTGTGTTTGGGTCGGGGCGTATCCTTGGTTGACCCGACACCCCCGCCTCTCCCCAAAATAGTAGACCGTCTATTACAGTTGAAACACTTCGTAAATAAAGCTGAACATGTCTCACACTGAACCTCGCGTTTGCACATGTACCAAGTTATCACCACAACACACGCAGAAGCCACGCACTGACCTGTGTGTGTCCTTAGATGGGCTTTGAGGTGGGACGATTTTCCATAAACTTTTTCGCATCCTGAATAGTGGCATTTGTGCTTTTTCTGCGGCGTTTCGTGCTCGCTGCGCCCTCGGCTCCTTTTGCCTCTTTGTTTCAGCGCGGGGTCGGAGATGGTGGTAGGTGTGGCAGAGTTTCCATCATCATCTCTGAGGTTCGTGCTGTCATCCTTTATGATCTTAGCCTGTTCGATAGCAGCAACATTGTTAGCCGGAGTCTGTTGTTGGTTGAAATCTGCCAGGATTCTCGCCACGACGAAAAGCGAGGAGTTGTCCCTCACCAGAGGCTCTTTGAGGTCCTCCCCGGGCTTCGGCGAACACGGGAGCTCGGGCTTAATCTCTCGGTTCCCTTTAGGAGCGTGGACAACTGCGCGGTGGGACATGGAGACAAGGCACTCTGCTGCAAAGTGATCCATTTTGTCTTTAAAAAAGCCCCTCCCGCTGATCACGGACATTCAAAATGAAAGCGGCTGTTGAGGCGCTGAAAAGTAGTTTGTTTCGTGGTTCCCTTTGTGTAGCACAGCTGAAGGAGGAGGAGGTGGTTCTCATCTGAGTTTATGATCTTACCCACCGGCCTCCAGTATCACCCACATCCTGTGAGAGAAACGCCTCTTACACAAACCAGCGCACACCTCCCTTCGCGCGCACAGCAAAAGCAGCGCAACTCTGCCTATTCCGCTACAAAGCGCCAAACGGGCTCATTCTCCCGGCTCCGACGCGTTAACTCCCATCGCGGCTCCGACTCTCCCGCACAGAACCGTGAGCGTGTCTCCGGAGCGCCTGTTCCTGCTCTCTGTATCCATGCTGGGGGCGTGCCGCTGCCGCCGCCGGTGCGCGGCGTCATTGCGCGCGCTCGCTCATTGGCTGCGGCTTGTCCCCAAATGCACCCTCTCCATACTAGACTTGTCTTGAAAAGTTTCACCGCAGGTTGCCACCGCGCATTCAGATGATGGAGCCCTCCTCGCGACGCGCACGTGCACCGCAGTGACATTCACTCCAGACCGGAACCGCGGGCCGCTCCGAACGCGCCGGAACATTTTGTTCCTTCGCTCAGTTTAAGGGCGCCGCCAAAATTATTGGCGTTTTTGGACGCGTTTTTGGTTATGACATAAAAGACCGGACACAGCCGCTCAAACTCCCACACGTCGGGGCGAATCCACCTGTTTGGGGGTGTAGTGAGGACAGGGAGTACTTTTTGGTGTCGGTGACGCGCTGAGATTCGGCTGAACAATGCCAATGACCTGAAATGACCTAAGCTAAAACTCCACAGCATCCACCGCGCTCCCACCGAACACTCCACCGCCTAGAACGTGACGGACAGAGCAAACATGAAGCCACATTTCACCCGCCGAAGCGCACAACTGTTCGGTTTGGTACCGTTTCCGTGAAGCGTTCTAGCCGTTCATGCCAGGCGGTGCCAGTTTGCAGAGGGGGCATCTGAGGACTCCGTATAGACACAAGTGAGGAACGAGATTCGTACAAAAATAAGTCGGTCATAGACTTTGTGAAATGTTTAACCTTCTGCTTGTGTCCAGGCTGGGATTATGAACTCAGCAGCATCAGATCATCTCAGTTTGGTGAATACATCTGTGCAGTGGCACTGGACAGACTGCAGAGCCACGGACATTTTAGGTCACAAATACAATATACTGATGATTTGATTTGATTTAACGGATGTTTTTAAAGCTGTGGATCAGTGCAAATCAGCAGCCACACTTCACAGTAACAACATAGTAATACAAGACTGAGGCAGAGCTGGTGCAGGACCATAAACTGTAAATATAAATGGACATAGCTAACGTGCTCGCCAAGTATGGAGTGATCACGGGGCGCGTTTCCAGCTCCACCGACTCTGGCTCCAATTCACTTTACATTAGAAAACTGTGGCCCCGCTCTGCATGATCCTTTTATTTCACTATTGTGTCTGTAAATCAACATATGAACATTAATAACAGACAAATCAGGCGCCTTCTTTCCCCGAGGTCGCTCCCGTTAGCGTTAGCAACAGGTTTGACTGACAGCGCCCGCTCCCTGTTAAACCAGCGGGAAGGGCCTTAACTTCAACAGCCTCGCTCCTGATTGGCTCTTTGGTTGCTATGATACTCGTGGTCAGAATTCCAAACATGAAACTCGGCTCCAAATTCACCCTATAACTGCTCTGGCCTCGATGAGCTTCATTCACTTCATACAGTTTAAGTGTAAAACGCATCATAAATCACTATAACGTGCTCATATATATATACTTAATTTAGAGCTTCGTTTTCATTTTAGAACAGCCCCCGTGTCCCTGAGCCGGTCGAGGCGGCGTGCCGTCCACAGGAGATGGCACGGGGACAGCTCAGGACGGGCAGCTGACGCTCTCCCGTGAATGAATGAATGAACGGCCATTTTGAGCCGGAGCACAAAGCCCACACAGAAAGTTCCAGTGTGGAGTGTGAGCGAGGCCGTGTGGCATTCAGGGGCCATCTGCCTCCAGTATTTTACATTTTCTTTCAGGACAAAACGCGGTGTTCAGTGTCTCTGCTGCAGGTCCAGTCCTGTTATTTCACAAAGTTATTTACGACGGAAATGTTTACATGGAGCCAGAAGCGCCGAAGGGCACAACATTCAAATATAAACGGTAAATCCTCACATTTTTATGCAGCGCTTTACATCAACCGTTCACTCACACATTCACACATTCACACACCGGTGCACACAGACACCGGGGACGCGGGGACGAGGGTGTCTTGCCCAAGGAATTCACACATTCACACATTCACACACCGGTGCACACAGACACCGGGGACGAGGGGGGTTAAGTGTCTTGCCCAAGGACACAACAACAGCATTCATCTGTTCTTCATCTGTGGGAGCTGGAATCGCACCACCGCCCTGTGGGTCAGTGGGTCTGACCGCTCTCACAAGACTCACCTAATATTAATGCAGACAAAAGGACCAGGAAACAGTGTATTTATGTAAAGACAGATTAAACTTGTGACTCATGAGTTTAATCTGATTTTTTACAGATAAAAACTCACTTCTCTTTCTGCTGTTGTTCCAGAGAAATCCTCATCATCTAAAAACATGATGAGTCAACACATTTTAGTTCTGGCTAAAGCTTCAAAAATACTGTGAAAAAACTCAGGATAGGAAAAATACAAGTTCAAACTTATGAGGCGTTTTAGGCCAGTATCGTAAGTAAATCGATATCTTGGGATCGATCCATCACATTTTTCAGTATTGGTGCTGACGTCTGATTCAGTGTCTCCCAACAGCAAAAACAACTCTGAACACAGCAGTAAACAGCTTCAGAAATGAACAGATTCCTTTGTCCAGTCACTCCCCAAACTCCAGGTCCTGTCCACTGTGTCCATTTAAATCTTTATCGTCACAGTAAAGACGAGCCGACCATTAAACGGTCACGGTCACATTTTTATACAGCGCTTTACATCACGTGTAAGCAGACGCTGGGTGAAGTGTGTTGCCCAAGGACACGACGACAGCATTCATCTGTTATTCATCTGTGGGAGCTGGAATTGCACCTCCAACCTGTGGGTCAGCGGATCTGACCGCTCCACCAATGGTGTTTATGTCAAGAGTGGGATTTGAACCGGCAACCTTCGGATAAGTGGGCAAAGGCTCTACCGACTGAGCCACTGTTGCCCATTAATCGACTCCGTGTGTAAAGTGAGGGCTGGGGTTAGAAAGAATATGTCTCGTGTACAAAAAACATTTTAATTTCTATTATTTTATTATTTTATTATTTTTGGAGGCCCATTTTCACTTTCACAAAACAAACCAAATACTTTCTGAAAGAGGTTCCTCCATCTGTAGAACCTCCTGAATATTCTACTGTCTGAATCGTTCTTGTGTCTTTTTCTGGTGATGCCCATGTTCTTCCTGTTCTCCGGGGTCATGGGGGCACAGTCTAAACAGGGACCCCCCTCACCCCAGACACTTCCTCCAGCTCCTCTGGTGGGACCCCGAGGTGATATGTTGTTGCTTTTCAAATTTTAGTCAAATATTCCAGGGTTTTATTTTGTTTTTGTTGCCGTAATCGTGTCCCCTTGTCATGGCCGTGTTCTGATGATGACGTGGGGCTCTTCATCACTCTGGACTGGCCTCTTCTTCACCTGCATGAGACAGTGTGAGCACTGGAGCAAGTCCTAACAGCAGAGGTCACAGAGAAGGCTGAGGAGCGTGACCTTTAACCCCTGCATACTCAGTTTACTGCTGAAAAAGATTCCTTGAGCTTGGTGGCGTCACTTGCTTGTCTCCATGGAGACAGGGAAGTTTAATGTCACACTGTGGAACATGCTAAACAAAAGCTCCTTCTCCATTGGCACGAGGCCCTGGAGCAGCTCACGTCACACAAACATAACTCATGTTTTCTTACTGAATAAAATCAAAATCATACTTTAAATAATACGGATAAGAAGTGTAAAAAAGTGACTGAGTGAGTGTGACTGAGTGAGTGTGATGTCACAGCGTTCGGCTCAAATGAAGCTCATCGAGGCCAGAGCAGTTACAGGGGGAATCTGGAGCAGAGTTACATATGTGGAATTCTGACTTTGAGTATCATAGCAACCAAAGAGCCAATCAGGAGCGAGGCTGTTGAAGGTAACGCCCCTTCCCGC